>RJWH01000483.1:374867-670291 GCA_004363575.1 Solenodon paradoxus | reverse complement strand
TGGGCAGCTAATCTAAAATAAAGAATACAAGAACATACATACAAAAGGAAATTCTATTCTATTCTAAGAGAAATTGGATACACATGTGCAAAAAGAAAAAAATTAAGTTTGATTACTTATTAGTACCGTGTGCAAAATCAATTCAAACGAATCGAAGACCTAGATGTAAGACCTGAATGGGAGTAGATATTTACACAACATACATCAGACAAGACCTTAATATCCAAAATATAGAAAGAGCTCATCCACTTCAAAAACAGCAAAGGACCAGTGATCAACTTCCAGATGGTGACTCCATAGGACACACTTTTGGGTAGCTCCCCACAAACACTGAAAAAAAAAATCACCTATTTTCCTGACACAAACACCAAGAAACAACCAGCATTTCAGCAGGAGACAGATGGCACCTGGGCACCTGGTGCAGTTCTCAACTAAGACAAAGATTTGGAGTTGGGACAGAACTCAGGAGTCTCCAGATGCATAGTGGGGCAGAGGCTAGGGATTTCAGGACGGGCGGCGGAGGTAGTCCCAGGCCCACTGGGGCTGAGGTGCAGAATCACAGAGGGCTGACTTGGGAGGAGATGAAAGGAGAGCCAGCACACCAAGAGGTGAGCTGCACCCCACAACTGGGAATCTGCCAAATCAAACCCCTCCCACAACCATTTCATGCCAGAGCCTGGGGTCCACTGAGCAGAAATCCCGCCCATTGGATGCCCCATCCACTGGATTACAGTGAGAAGGCAGTCCCAAATCTCAAAACTACCCACTAGCGCCACCTTGTGTGTAGAGGCAAAACTACAGCCAGATTGCCAATCCTGGGCAAAACAAACCTAAGCAAGGCTTCCAGTAGAATCATGGATCTGGAAGATGGAACAGAGGAACTCAATCAAGCAAACCAACAAAGAGATAAAAATTCAAAGAATCAAAGACAGCATTTGAGACCTCTGAGATAACATTAAAACGAACAATATTCACATCATAGAGGTCCCAGAGGAAGAGAGAGAAAGGGGAACAGAAAGCATATTTGAAGAAACGAGAATTTCCCCAATTTGAAGAAAGAAGCAATCCTCCAGATCCAGGAAGCTCAAAGCATTCTTAATAAAAGAAATCCAAACAGAAATATACCTAGATGCATCATCATTAAAAAAATGTCAAAAATACAAGATAAAGAAAGACTATCAACAGCAGTGAAAGAAAAATGTGTCACACACACAGGAACCCCACAAGACTGTGTATTTCTCAAACAAAACTCTACAGGTCATAAGGGAATGGCATAATATATTCAAAGTGCTGAAAGAAAAGAAGTTTCAACTTAGGATACTATATCTGGCAAGATATTCAGAACTGTTAAAATGATAAAAACCTTTTCTGACAAGCAAAAGCTAAAGGAGTTTATCACCACAAAACCAGCTTTGCAAAAAATAGTAAAGGATGCTATATAAAGCATAAAGAAACCACACAGAAAAACAATACAAAAGCAAATATTGAAAGTGGGGAAAAAGAGAACAAAAATGTGCATAGTTAAAATGAGTGGAACACTAATATTCTTTCAAATAAATTAGGTAGTAAACACAGAACTGTGATTGCTAACTTCAGGGTAACCTCAAAATATATCCCCAGGGAGAAAGCAACAAAGAAAACAAAAGGAGAAATCAATCAAAACATAACTGCACTCATACAAGCTAAAAAGAGAAAGAGAACAAAGTCATCATCTGGAGTAACATACGGAAGACAAATTATACAATGGAACAAAGCAGCTACATATCAATAATTACCCTAAACATTAATGCACTAAACTCACCAGTCAAAGTACACAGAGTGGATGAATGGATTAAAAAGCATAATCCAACCTTCTGCTGCATTCTAGAAACCCACTTTCTTCCAAAAGATAAACAGAGGATCAAAGTCAACAGCTGGAAGACAATCGAATGGCAACCACAGAAGAGCAAGAAAAGCTATACTCATATCAGATAAAACAGACCTCCCCTAAAAAGCATAACAAAAGAAAGAGATGGACATTATATGATGATTAAAGGATTAATCCAGCAGGAAAACCTAATGCTTGTTAATATATATGCACCAAATGAAAGAGCACAAAATATATCAAGCATTATTAGACCTAGAGAGAGACACTGACGACAACACAATAATAGTAAGGGACTTTAACACCCCACCTACAACAACGGACAGATCAACCAGGCAGAAAAGGAAAAGGAAAACAATCACTTTAAATGACCGTCTGGAACAGATAGGTCTAATAAACATACACCGATCACTTCACCTAATGACTAGAAATTTCAATTTATTCTCAAGCATGCATGGAACATTCTCAAACACAGATAATATGCTGGGACACAAAACATATCTCAACAAATTTATAAGGACAGAAATCATACCAAGCACCTTCTCTGACCAGAATAGCTTAAAACTGGAAATCAAGCACAAAAAGAAAGCTGGAAGACCCCAAACTAACTGTAAACTAAACAATATGCTCCTGAGTGACCCTTGGGTAAAAGAGGAAATCAAAGAGGAGCTTAAAAAATACTTAAAGACAAATGAGAATGAAGACACGAGCTACCAGAATCTACAGTATCCAGCAAAAGCAGTACTAAGAAGAAAGTTGATTGCATTCCAGGCCTATCTCGAGAAAAAAGAAAAATGACAATCAATTTAACTCTACATTTAAAACAGAGAAAAAACAATTAAAGTCAAAAATCAGCAGAAGAAAGGAAATAATCAAAATTCAAGCCAAAATAAACAAAATAGAAAACAAAAAGACAATCCGGAAGATGAATGAAGCCAAAAATTGATTCTTTGAAAAAACAAAAAAAATTGACAAGTCATTGGCTAGACTCACAAAGAAAAAAAGGGAGAAAATTCTCATAATTAGAATCGTAAATGGAAAGGGAGAAGTTATAACAGATACCACAGAAATTCAAAACATCATAAGGGACTACTATGAACAGCTCTATGCCACCAAAACAGACAACCTTGAGGACATGGATAGATTTCTAGATAAGTATAGTCTACCAACATGGAACCTGGAAAAATTGGAAAACGTGAACAGAACAATCACAAGCAATGAAATTGAAGAAGTAATCAAGGACCTCCCCAAAAATTAAAGCCCAGGACCAGATGGCTTCTCCGATGAGTTCTACCAAGTCTTCAGAGAAGCATTAACACCTATTCTTTTCAAGCTCTTCCAAAATATTGAAGAATAGGGAACTCCCCAAATACTTTTTACAAGGTTAACATTACACTGATACCAAATGCTGGCAGAGATGTCACCAAGAAAGAAAAGTACAGAAAAATGTCTCTAATGAACAAAAATTTTCAACAAAGTATTAGCAAACCAAATTCAACAATGCATCAAAAAGATCATCCATCATGACCAAGTGGGATTCATCCCAGTGATGCAAGGATGGTTCAACATATGTAAATCTATTAATATCATATGCCATATCAACAAGAACAAAGAGAAAAATCACATGATCATATCAATAGAAGCAGAAAAAACTTTGACATGATCCAACATACGTAGCCATCAGAGAAATAAAAACCATAATGAGATTATCACCTCACATCAGTGAAAATGGCCCTTATCGAAAAGATTAGATGTAAGTGTGAAGAGGATGTAGAGAAAAAGGAACCCTCCTACACTGTTGGTGGGAATGTAAATTAGTACAACCTCTTTGGAAAATAGCATGAAGATTTCTCAAAAAAATAAAGATGATGTGCACTCCAGTGGCTCAGGTGTTAAATCCATGTCTGGGGCACAGTCCACATAGAGTCCGAGGGCCTGAGTTTGTGGCCCAGGTCTAGAGAGAACAACTAAAATGAGCAAATAAATAAATAAATAAATGCTACTTCCTGCTTTTTCTTCCTGATTGCTCTCTGCCTGCCTTGATTCCTGTCTGCCTACCCGACTCTTTAAAAAAAAAAGGAAAAGATAGATCTATTGACCTATAACCCAATCCAGCAATCTTACCTCTGAGAATATCAGAGAACACAAAAATTCCAATCAGAAAATCTGTCTTCACTCCTAAATTCATAATAGTACAATTCAAAATAGCCAAGACATGGAAACAGCCTAAATGCCCATCAACAGATTACTGGATTAAGATACTGTGGTATATATAGTCAATGTAATTCAATGCTGCTGCTAAAAAGAAATTTAATTAATTACATTCATAAGTAAAAATAATCATGCATTTTGCAACAGCCTGAGTGAAACTGGAGGTGATTATGCTAAGTGAAGTAAGTCAAAAAGAAAAAGAGGAGTATAGGATAGTTTCATTCATATGTGAAATACAAAAACAAACAAGCAAACAGAAAGACAAATCTCCCACAGGACTCAAGACTCTGGTTATAGGAACATAGGGGAACAAGGGAAGGATGAAGTTAACAAGGTGGTAGTAAAGGGCTCTGGATCTCTGTTAGTGAGTATGGTGTGAAATGCACACAGACTGAAGTACAAATTCAATATCCTAAATAGCATATAGCAATAAATAAAAGAATAATTTTAAAAAAATGGAATCTAGAATTAAAGAGAGTGTTTTAGGTAAACTATCACTAGCTGTTATAACAAATCCTAAAATTCTAGTAGTCCAACACAAGAGAAGTTTATTTCATACTGATAGCACTGTCCAAATAAATGTTTGTGAACTGTCTTCACAAGGTAATCAGGATGTATCTTCTGTCTGTGGCGCCACCATCCCTTTGGGTCTTAGAGGTGTTTAAATCTAGTCTGATGTCCTGAGAATAAAGTGTGGAGAATACACAATCATTTCTTAATATCTCAGGCAAGAGGAAAAGAATATAACTTTCACTTACATTCTATTGATAAAAACTAATCACACAACTACTTTGATTCAAAGTGATATGGGAAGGAAAGGCTCTGGCTAGCCAGTTATTATATAAAAGAGAATACAAAACTTGTAGTGGACAGTTACTTGTCACTGCCATTGTCAGTTAAACCAAGGAATTATTTGAGAATATCTGAGGACAAATAGCAAACATTTTTAAAAGAAAAAATTTTCACGGGAATGAAAATAAGAGTATTATAAGAGGACAGAAAAGGAAAATGGCTTGTTAAAGTTTTATAATATATGTATAAAGCATTATAAATCTTTTATACACCTCATACCTCCCTTGCTTATCATACCCAGAGAACTTGGGTCTCTGGATTCCTATGGACTATATCTCTTTAGGACATGAAGGACAATTCCCCCTATGAGACCACAATTGAAGAAGAACTAAAAACTGATTTCTGCTAACTCCTGCCAGCATGTTTAAATGAATGTACACACAAATATATTCTGACAGTTGCAAGAAAAGGATAAATAATGAAGTAGATCCAAAAAAAGATATTGTCAGCTAATTGTTCCCTGCCACTCTCTTATGTTCTCTTGGGTGTCTGCTACAAATGAAGTTTTTAGTAAATGTAGTTTTCAAGGTAGCCTGACATCTTACCTAGGGATCTGGCAGCCTTGTATAATGAGTTGCCAGAGAAGGAGATGGCAGGCAATGAAGAATTGAGTGCTCTAAATTTCCCTGCTTCCTCTTTGATTTCATGCTCTTATTATTCAGAAGTGGGTCATGATTATGAAGAGAATTTCATTTAAGTGTGCTGATAGATCAGCAGACAAAGTATAATGCCTAACTTGAAGAAAATCTCAAGGTCATGATAGGGCATGAATGATAGAGGACACATCAGGGTCATAGACAATGACCTGTTTGGCAGCAATAAATCCTTTTGCCTGTGAGAGTTTGACTTTCCCACAAGATTAAAGATTTGGGACACTGACCACAGCAGAACACAGAACATTAACTGGAGGGCAGTAGGTAGTATCACGTCAGATGGAGAGGAATAGAGTTCCCTACCCTGAAATGTAAGGGTTTAAATCTTTCCCAGAACAAAGATGTGGGTAATAACATAGCTCTAATGAGATATTCTATGACTTGTCAGAAATGAAAATAAACAACCGATGGCAATTTTCAGTAAGTCAGGGTGGCTGTGGGGCATGTTCTCACCTACTTAGTTACCACAAAGCCTTCCAATTAAGTAACCATGGAGACAGCCTAGAAATCAAGACATGATTTAAATTATTAATCTAAGAAGAAGAAAATTCTGATCATTTGAATAGTTTTCCATTGAGACCGGTTGATACTTAGGGAAAAAGAGGTATTAAAATTGTTTCCTATGTTGTTTATAAACTGTGACACCAAGTTTATATATGATCATTATTAGCTTAGATCCAGAACTGTTCATTGCACAGCAACATCTGTAGCTTCATGCTATCAATGTATGTGTTACATGTATGATTTATAATATATATGATACTCACACATCTCCCCAACAAATAATCTATTTTCTAGTCCAGTGCAATATTAGTAGATGGTCTAAGAATTCATCGGTGGGAAAATTTGCTACTTGACTTCTATTGAGTGCTGTGTGTCTTGTTAATTAAATATAGCCATTAATGTGAGACAGAAAACTTTTGCATTGGAGGTGACCATGTCTGAAGGCTATTCTCTAGGAATCTAGAGACCATTCTCATGCAACCTGGAAAGTCAGTTCAGTAAAATGAGTTAAAGGACAATGTCCACAAACAACCTTACTTAGGCCAACTAGAAAATTTGCTACATAGTGTGACCTGGTTTCTTCATAGCTTCCTTCTACCTAAAAGTATCTGCTTCTATGATCTAATAATATTTGCCCTTCTAACTATCCATCTAAAACCATCATATGAGAGTCATTCCTTTGTTTTCAATAAAAATGTAAAGCCCTTTCTCCAGAGTAATGGGAAGTTGAAGTCCAAACACAATGAAGCCACTTTGGTTGCTGAAAGAGGAGGCACAGAATCACCAAAGAGGTGTCATGTAATAAAGCAAATTCTCACAATATTCATAAAGCAATAATGGATGACAAAAAAAGTTTAACTTTCAGAAAATAAAGTCAGAAGTATCATGAAAATTAAGGACTCCGTATCTCCTTAGAAACAAAATGAGACCTTGCACACAATAGAAATTAGACAAATTTACTAAAATCAAAGGGAATTTATTTCTGTAGCATCCAATTCCTCTTCCTGACATTCTCTCTTAACTTTTTTTTAATCTCTTTCCCCAGATTTTCAAACTACTCTCATTTCTATCAACCAACATCAACACATAACAACTCTGAAAAGGACTCTTGATATATCCTCATTTCCTACTTTTTATTTAAGATGCAGGCAGGAATGAAGGCCAAGTCATCAGGCAAGCAGGAAGAGAGAGGACGAAGAATCACTTTAAAAAAAATTTTATTTAGTTGTTCACACTGGACGCTGCCCCCACCCATGCCCAGACCGGTACTCAAACCCAGGTGTATGTGCACTAAGCTCCTTCAGAGATGATTGACAGCACAACTACTCCATCAGGGTACACCCCATCATTTCTTACTTAGAGTAATTCCCAATTTTTGTTTTGGAAGACAATATAATGAGTAAAAAATATTCATCTCCCCAGACCCTATTTCAGTTTGGAATGACCATGGAACCCAGTTCTGGTCAATGAAACAAGAGCAGAGTAGCGCAGTTAGCATTTTTTAATAAAAGGACAAGAATTAGCTAGCACAAGCCTTTCACTTTGACCCTTTCCTCCTTTCTATGGAAATGAAGGCACAAAACCATATTTGAGGAAAACATCAATAGCATGTTGTTATTATCTTATAAACAAGAGCAGGAAAACATATCATACAGTTGGCAGTGAGAGGCTATAAAGAGACTTGGCCTTGATATTTCCCTTGAGGATCCAACCTGTACTATCACCTTCAGACTAACTGTTAGATGAAAATAGTGCCCTTTTTGATAAAGAAATGATGTTTTCTTTATGCCATTAGAATTGATTTTGCTGATATAGCTGGCTGCTCCTTAATAACATGAGAGCTTCTGTGAAAGGGGGCAAATAATCAAATATGAGGAAATAATATGAGAAAAGAACATTGCAAAATATGGCAGGAGGTGGAGTTGGGGAAAAGAATGATTTCTATATCAAGCAGGGTTCCACCAGAGAAACAAAAGCAATGGATATAGATTAATAAATTTATTAAAAGGAATTGTGTTAGTAATTGCAGCGGCTCGGTAGGCATGTGCAAAACATGTAGGACGAGTCATCAAGAAGGGTAAACTAACCTCTCAGGCAACAGCTGATTCTGCAATCCGCAAGCAATGTGTGCTTAGCTACTATAATGGAAAGAAAAGTCAAATCAATGATAAGAATAGCCTGAGATCTTTGGTATTGGCTAGTTGATTATGGAAATACTAGAACTAAAGTAGATAGGCAGTCTATTAAAGACTGATTTGATCTGTATAAGGAAAAGCTCTATATAGCATATATACAATAGTATATAATATAATAGATTGAACATAAAAGTCTAACTTGAATCATCAGTACAGAGAGTCAGAGAACTTCAATCAGTCCTTACCTTGGGCCAGTTCATAGGCCCAGGTCTTCTTGAATAAAGAGGAGACCAGATCCATTTTAAAAGTACCCTGCTATGCTTTCCAGATATATCCTATTAATCATCCAATTTTTCCCAGATATATCTTATGTCATTTACTAGGATAGCTGAGTATTGAGGAAGGAAAAATAATCAGACTTTCTAGGGGTTGAAACCAATTCTTAACACATACTCCTAAAGCCCTAAATGTCACTGTGATCCAGAAGTCAGAGTAGGAGCTTGTGGAAGTCAGATGATCAAAGGAGTTTTGTCTCAGGTCTGTGTCATGGTGGGCTCAGTGAGTCTAAATACAATCTGTGGTTGATTCCCCCATTTCAAGAATGCCTAACTGAAACAGACATTCTCACAAACTGGAAGAAACACTGTATTGATTCCCTGACCCATGGAGTGAAATCCATTACTGTAGGAAAGTTCAAGTAGAAGCACTCCATCTAGAAAAGCAGTAATCCAAAAGCAGTACCACATTCCCGTATTGCAAAAATTAATGGCAAAGAGTAAGGACTTGGTAGATAAAAGAGTAGTAATTTCCAATTCTTAACACATTTCCATTCAACTCACCTATCTGACCTCTGTCAAAGACAGATCTCAGAGAATGATGATATATTATCCCAAGTGTAATCAGGTGGTAACTTCAAGTGCAACTGCTCTTTTAAATGTGATTTCACTTCTAGAACAAATCAACATGTACCCCGTTCTTGGTATGCTGATACTGATCTCGAAAATAATTTTTTTCTCTGTGCTTATTTGTAAAGACCATCGGAAGCAGTTTATATTCAGTCAAATAAAAATCCAGTAAAACACCTTCACTGTCCTACCTCAGAGATACACTAATTCTCCAGGACTATACCATAATCTTCACAAAATATCACACTAGTCCACTAAATTGCTGATATGATACTAAGTGACTAACAGAAAACATCAACTACTCTAGACATATTGATATATGCCAAAGATTACAAAATAAATTCCACCAAAAATTCCATGGCCTGCCACCTCTGTGAAAGATCTAGAATTTCAGTTGTCTGGGGGATGTTGAGCTATCCCTTCCCTGGAGAAAAACAATTCCTACCTCTGGCCCTCCTAACCAATAAAAAGAGGTACAAAAGCTAGTGTTCTCTTTGAATTTTAGTGACATTATAAACTTTATAAACATAGGGATCTGCAAGATATACATCACTACTTTCTCTATTTTGTTTTTTCTCTTTTTTTCAAATTATAAATTGTGTGATTAATAGAACCATGCCTTATATTTATAGTTAAGTAGCTGACTTCCAAACTTATACATTCTCTTTTATATATTTCCCCAGAAATTTATGTCAGGACATTAACAATTTGGGGAAAGGGACAACTTCACTCTGTCCTTTCAGTTATCACTCAAATCACTATAATGATGATGGAAACTTACAGAAATAAAAGAGGCAAAGATAATCAGAGCCATAGGCACAGTTGTATGTTGTCTCTGAGTCAGTGAACAACCATGAATTTTTAAAAAATACAATGGAAATTAATTAAAATTGAGAATTTATAAAATAATGATAATATGGAATGAAAAGGAATATCCCATCTTCAATGGGCTCTGACTTGAAATCAAATGAAAACTGACACATCTCTTTTAATCAGTAATATTTTTTACTTACGGGTGGGTTGTCAGTTACATAGGAATGACAATCTCATTCAACAGACTTTTTTCCAAGTATAAATCAATGTCTTTTTAACTGAATTTGTGTTGTTACTGCTCAGAGAAAGATTAATTCTGTGACCTTGCAATATGATTTTTCTCCTTTGATTTTCTAACAAATAGGTCATTGCAAAAATCACCCCTTTAGACAACCTTCTTTTTATCAGAAATCTATTGTCCTTTCTCTCATATCCTGTAAGATAAAGATCTTTTACTACATTATCTCCAAAACAGGATTCCTAATCGCATGTCTTTAGGACTTAATCTATTTCATTTTCCATTTTAGGTCTGTAATTATTCACTACAAATCACTAGCAAATAACCCTTGGTCACTTTATTCACTTCTAAGAGTCAAGAAAAATCACTTTTATTTTTCACAGGAATTACCTTAATTTTAAAACGATGCCCATTCTTCACCCTGGCAGTTGTCACATCTCCACAGGGAATGTACTAAATGCCCACTGGCAAGATTTTCAGATCTAGCAACACTAAGTTGCTGGTGAGCTAAAATCAATTTACCAGCTAATGAAACAATCTTCTTTGCCCATTTCCCTAATTACTATTTGCCATATTTAATGACAAATCTGACCTCACCTTTTGTCTTCCTCTGAGCAAATGATTAAAGACAAAACATTGACCTTGCATCTTCAAGAGCCAGTTTTTTAAACTCTTCAAACTTCACTGAGTGTCATCTGACCTTATTCTATTCAAGATTGCTAAGGAGAGGCCCTACAGCCACACTGCCAGCTAAGGTAGTCATAACATGAATAGTTAAGATGGGAAACTAAGCCAACAGCATTGCTTCAAAGTTTAGAACAGTGCCTGAAGTAGGAATCATGGAAGATGGAAATCACTCGGGAAATGTAATTTCTTATTATTTTTGCCCATTGAATATCAAAGCATGGTGCATTCATTCCCTCCATTTGTAGCAGCAAATTACCACAAACTCAGTTACTTGAAACAAAGGAATTATTTCACAGTTCATCAGAAAAGAAGTCTGAAATCAAAGAATTACTGAAATTTTACTTTCTTAGTAGATTATTCAGGAGTGGCCTTACTTGCTTCTTCCCACTTTTGGTGGCACCAGGTATTTCCTTAGTTGTGTTTATGTCACTCCAATATCTGCCTAAGCCTCACATTTCCTCTTCTTCTTTTCTGTGTCACCTGCTCTTCTATCTGTCTCAATTCTCCCCCCTTCCTCTCATAAAACAAATGTCGTAGAATTTAGGGCCCATCTGGACAATGCAGGAAGATCTTCTTATCTCAAAATCCTTAACTTAATTACATCTGCAAATGTCCTTTGTTCAGATAAGGTCACATTAATAGGTTCTAGAAATTCGACATGGATATCCTTGGGGGGCCATTTTAAGATATATGAACATGAGTATACGGATAAATGCGCAGCCACACACACAGGGAAACCTATTTTCTATGCCTGTTGAAGAATGGAATACTGAATCAATAAAGCATAACCATAATAATTAAGCATGTATTGATTTCTGCTTTGTGTTCACCAGACGTAATTCTGTGAGAATAAAGAACTATAAAATCTCAATCCAGTATTTAAATTGTTCAAATAGAATAAAATACCTTTAAGGCTAGAAGTCTGTCAATATAACAGAGAGAAAAGACAGAGCATGTGAGCATGAGTGGAAAAAAATGGATTTAAATTTTGACTATACAGAACTCCAGTCCTATGACCATGGGTAAGTTATTTATTGATTTACTAGGAAATAAAGATAATAGATCTTCTGGTTATGACAGTTTGGAGAGCTGCATGGGGAAGCAAACTAACTACTGAATCTGAGTCTAAAATGGTCTAAAGAAGTAAACACTGAACAAAGATTCAACGAGTACTCATTAGCACTCTTAGGCATGTTATACTTTCTACTTTGTTAAAGTTTCACAATGCTATGATACAGGTGTTATCCACAATTTACAGGTGGGTAAAAGAAGCTCAGAGAAGGTAAATTATCCATATGCCCACAGCTATTAACTAATACAACTTGATTCCAGCTGCAGATCTTCTGACCACAAAGCCTGTTGAAATGAGAACAATAAATATTATGGATGTACTAACTAAACTTATTGCAGTAATTTCTCAATAAATACATATATCAAATCATTACTTTGTGTCCTTAAACTTACACAATGCTGTATGTCAATTATACCTCAATCAGACTGAGAGTGGGGGAAAGAATTGTAAAGACAACTTTTTGTGCAATAAATAAGAGTCAGATGTCTGTTATGCCTAGAATATAATTTTAATTTGGGTAGGAGAATAAGTAAAATCAAAAGCAATTAAAGAAGTGGAAGTCTAAATTAGTATCTTACTCTGGCTACTATCTAGTCAGATATAGACCAAATGGAGGTCTTGGGAAAAAAAAAAGTAAATTATAAAGCTGAAATTTAAAAAAATTTTAAACCTTGTTTTAAACAAAGTTTTAAACTTTGTTCCCATTCCACAGTCTCTTCTCACCTTGACCAAAAACTGCTGCCCAGTCTTTCTTTAACTCCACTTTCTCCAGCTACGTAACACCATTCCAGATAGAGAGAGACTCAAATAGTGGTCCACAATTCTAAGCGGTGAGTTAGGTAACCTTATATACTTGTCTACCTCTTGGTAATTCCCTTGGAATTTGTAACTAGCTACTGATTTTCCCTATAGGAGGCCAAACCAGTCAAGAGGGGTGCCACTTCAGGCCAGTTCCTTGAGTATTGACATCAGACTAAATTTGATTAAGGTTTTTCTACATGTGTTCAAACTTTGCTGTAAGGGAAATGTTCCTGACAATTCTTCTGTCCTGATGCTTTCCCTATTCCTATGAATCCAGCTCTCTCTTGGCATGTTGGGACTGGGTGGGCGAATAATAAATGAGTGAGATAGAAAGATACAAAATGGGAGATGTACAATTAATGAATTAAATGAACAGGGATATGTATAACAAGTGAATGAAATGAACAGGGAAATGTGTAACAAATGAAATTAATAAGGAAATTTTTTAAAAATGAATTCAATGACCAGGGAAGTACACAACAAAAGAAATAAGCAAGGCAATGTATAGCAAAATGAGTAGAATGAGAAGGCTAGGTATAAGAGACAAATGAAATAGAAAAGAAGATGCACCACAAATGAATTCAATGAACATGGAAGGGAACGTATTTAGAGGTCTCAGAGAGGACAGAAAGCTATAGTACGCGTCTGAGGCACAGACTTGGACTGTGGCAGAATAGCAGAATAGTTGGATTTATTTTTTATTTTATTGAAGGAATAATGCACCATAACACTATATAGGCCTAAGGTATGCATCATTGTAAATTAGTATCTGTATATAACACATTAAGTTTACCACCAACAGTTCAGTTCTATCCTTTGCCATGAAATTGATCCTTTAAACTAATTTGCCCACCCCTCTTCCCTTCTGATAACACTTTCTAAAAATAACACTATTTTATTTTTAATTTAATTATTTTTATTGAAGGAACATTGCATCATAACATTATATAGGTTTAAGGTGTGCATCATTGTAAATCTCTAGCTGTATGTAATATACTACATTCACCAGCACCATTTCAGATCTTCATTCAAAATACAGTTTTGACCCACCCTGTTTCCCTTTTTTTGCAACCACTAATTTGATTTTATTGATGAGACATCTATTTTTGTTTGGTTTGTCTCATTTGATTATTTGGTTTCTCTATATACCCTATATGAGTTGAGTCATAAGTGTTTGTCTTTCTCCTCTGGCTTATCTCACTAAGAAAATTCCCTCTAGCTCCATTTATGTTTAGAGTAGGTGAATTTAGAGGGGTTCTATTTCTTTAAATATTTGTCTTCACATTAATGAGTCAACTTCCATCATGTATTTGAAAAATCTTTTTGTCAAATTGTTTATCTCAGGTCAGCTTTAGAAAAGGTAAGGTCAGCCCTCAAAAGAGCAAATATTTCTGTGATTAGAAAACAAGCTATTTCCCAAGGAAAAATGGATATGTTAAACTATTCTTTAGATGTCCTGCTTGACCATATTGATTTCTTGTGCAGTTTCGTTTTTTTAACAATAGTAGAGAAAGTGATGCCAAGATTCCCAGAATCAATCATAGTGCATTTCAACAGTTTGTTATTCCAAGAAATGTTCTGATCTAACAAAGGTTTGTTTCAAATGCAGTCTCAGTCACCTAAAATATTTACCTACGTAGTGTACATGTGTCTTCTGTGATTCTGTGTCATTGGTCATTTTTTTTTTTAGTTTTATAAGCCTTTAACAGAGCTAAAATCAAAGAGGAAAAAAAAACAGATGCAGAGTACATCTCCTGTCACACTTCACAGACTGTCATTATAAATCATCCAGATGCAACCTATAATTACAAACTATTTATAGCTAACACCCAAGTGTTCAAAGACTACTGATGCAGTTTACGGATGTGACCACACCATCCTATTACTCAGCCTACTTTATTTCCATTTCAGTGCTTGTTATCATCCCCCAATTACTACCCAGCAAGAAGAAAAAAATAAAACTCCAAGTATTCTATTAAGAATTTAGGGTCCCAGAGAACACAGTTGCTAAGGATTAAAGCTATTGACTGAGCAAATATTTTTAGAGTATGTATTACTTTTAACCATCCATACTTACCCTGTGTTTACTTATGCTCACAGCATATTCATGCCTTCCTGATTTCCAAAGAGTGTTTGAACCTAGGCTCTTCTTCACTGCTAAGAGGCAGGCTAAATGATATGGCTTGCAAAAAGACAGATAAGCAAATTTTACATCAAAGCAAGAGGAACAAGAATGGTTTCATGCCCTAGAATTCAAAAGACCCACAGATCATAGGGAAACCACATCCTGAATATACCTTCATCTCAGTCTGCTAGAGTACCCTGGAAGCTTCATCAAGATACTTTTCTAAGGACAACATTCAGGAAATGGCACTCAAGGTGGATCAACATCTTCTCCCTTCCAAGGTAAGTGTAGTACATTTGTTCAACACAAATTTAAGAGATTTAACCTTTCTTCTTTCTTTGGCATTTTCCAGACATGCACATCTGAGGGTGAATTTAAGATAGTGTTTTTTTATGATATTCTCTTGGATTTTTATATGGGTTATCAGGCATAGCCTCAGTCTGTTACCTTGTGTTCTCTGTGTCTGCAGTGGTGACTTGGACCTGACTCACTTGCTAGGCAGGGGAGGATAAAAATGATGGTCATAATAACATCCTTTTAACATTTACCAAGAATTTGCTGTTTACAAGGCATTATGCAAAGTTCTTTGTGGATTATTACATGAACAGATCACAATAAGTCACAGCTATATTCATTCCTCACTACTCGCATGCCTCATCAGAGCCTCCTCTCCTACCCTGGACAACATTTCTGGCAGCTCCCACCACTGTCACTCACTTTAAGACTCACTCTCAGGTATTAAAAAGTCCTTTAGAGTCATGTGAAAACTTCAATATCAGATTTGATTTACAGTTTCTTCCTTCTACTTAATTCAGGTCTGGCTCATGGATCAAACACCTGCCATTGGTACGAGGCTGTGTGATGATGTGTTTTGTCACATCTTTTCTACTTTTCACCCTCTATCTTCCCCATCTCCCAATCTCAGGAGAACAGAGCCAGGTGGGAGTAGCAAATGACAACTATTCCCCCCTGAGATTGCTCCAGTAGTACATCAAGCCTGCAGGTATTATAGATGTCCATCCTTCAGAACCTTCTCTAGCTCTGCTGAACCCTGGGCTGCCCAATTTTCTGACATGTACGCTAGGTGCTCTGGACAACCTCTTTTAATGTCCCTCACCTCCTGTCCTCAGCTGCCTAACATGATGATTCCCTCCCCTTAAAGTTGTGTTTTAGAAAGGGATCCCCTCAAGATGACTAGAGCCCTGTTACCCTCTACTAGGTTCACACTGTCAAGTATTGATATAGACTGGCCTAGGAGTAATCCCCTCTCCCTCCTTCTCCACCACTGAGGGCTGCTCCAGACAGTCTCCCATCTTCAGAACTTGCCAGGCAGTAAACAGACATAAGCCTTAATGTTCACTCGCGGGAACAAGTGGGTTTTCCAGAAGTTCTCTCTCCATGCCTATCTCAATGGTGACACTATCCAAAGGCTCCTACCAAGACTGAGAATTTCAATATGGGTAGAGAAAGAGGTAAAGTTCTCACTGACTATTCCCATATTCTAGAGAAAAAGTCCCCAAATGAATCAACCCTTGACAAGATGATCATTCACGATCTCCTCCAGGTCCCCACCTGACTGCCCTGCCCTGAGGGTCCTGTTCTCTTTCTCCCGAACACTTTTTTTTGTAAGTTTCCATCTACAAATTCCATTGACCTCTCAGTAAAACCTCTCCAAACACAGGGAGGAGTCTAACTTCCTGGATCTTACCTAATAAATATATTTGTTTACTTAGTCAATGAGAAAACTATTTTAAAAAGTCATATACAGAACACCCATGCATCCTTGACCTAGCTTTCTCAACATTGTTATATTTGCTTGAGATTATTTTTAATTCATGTTTTATTATTTCTCTGTATAACTAATATTATTTTCACGATAACAGATTTTTCTTTTAAAAACAGCAACATCCTGGCACACCCTGGTGGCCTAGTGGTTTAAACCAGATGCAGTCTACATACATCCCAAGGTCCCTGGTTCAAGACCCAGGGCCAGAGAAACCACCAATGTGAGAAACTAAATAAAATATATAAAGTACTGCTTCCTCCTCTCTCTTCCTGCTTATCAACCTGCTCATCTCCAGTCCTGCCTGTACCTTTCCTTTAAAAAAAAAAAAAAAAAGAACACCATCTTAAATTATGGTAGAATCTCTACAGCCCTATCACTTGAAACGTTCTATACCCACCTGCAACCCCCCCAACAGGAAATATTGCTCTGCAGGATTCGGGATTCTGCCTCACATATATTTCCTTAAGCCTAAATAATTCATACTGAAGTAACTTGATATTTGCTTTCCCATGATACCAGCAGGATTTCCATGCTCCACAAAACAGTCTCAGGGAGGGAAGGCATCTGGCTGTCCAGACGCTATTGGATAAAGTGGACATAAAGTCTTCCAGGTTGGATATCCCTTCTGATTGACCATTTAGTAAATAATTTATTTGTCAGTTAGTGTATACATCAGGCACAGTTCTAGAGTCTGGGAACACAGCAATGACCAAGACTGAAAAAGTCCCCACTTTTGAGGGGCTGGCATTCCAAAGGGCGAGAGAGAATAAAAATATTAAAAGTATATCAGATAATATTAGATATTGGATAAGTCAAAAAGGGAGATAAAAACAGGGTTGCAGGATACAGAATTAAGAGAAGGAAGTGAGGTGATTACCTGAGAAAGGGATAAGATCCTCTCTCTGAGTAAGTGAAAACTGATCCAGAACTTAGATGATGAGAAATCAGCCTAGAGAAGATCTAGGAGAGGAATCATTCAGGTGGAGGGGCCACAAATGCCAATGCACAGAGCCAGGAATGAACTTGGGGTGCTCATGAAATAAAATCCTGTGTTTTTGGAGCCTAGAAGGAAGGTAAGGTAGGAGATACAGGTAGAGCCAGATCCTATGCAGGTTGTAGGTTGAGATAAGACATGTGCCAACATGCAGGTGGGGTCAGGGGTGAGTAGTGGAGCAGTACAGTCTAAATCTGGCTCAAAGTGGATATTGTCCTTACTGCCTGATAATTGGCAATATAGCTCCCTGACCCCTGACCAGGAAGGTGTTGATATGCAAGGCAGAGCTGGCTCCTCGCCTGTGTGTGTCAAGCCCTACAGAATCAAGATCTGGGTCTTAACACACCTTAATTATACATTTCAATAGCTTTCACAAGAGTCATTAAATGGCCCCTTCTAGGGTCCTGTTAATTTCTTCCCATTAGTGTTAGCTCTAGTTAGTCTCCATCTGAGAGAAGAGGAAGGGAAGGTCCAGTCCTCTCGTTATATATGCACTCCTTTATTTCATTCCCTAGCAACGCAGTAACACAGGTATCATTAACCCTGTTTTTCAGGTGAATAATCTAAAACTCAGATTGCTTCATCAGCTTCCCAGTGGGATACACAGTCACACCCAAAACCAAACACATTACTATTTCAGTGAAACATGAATATTTATGCGAAGTAGAATAAAGAAAATAAAAATCATTATGATAGTTCTGGTCAGGTTTTACTGTCATGTAAATTACCTTAAAAAATAAACATAACTTTCGTTGCAGTGCTTTAGGAGCCTACATTGAGTGATCCCAATGTGCTCATCTGTTAATGGGAAATGAAAAGGTCCTGACTGGTCACAGATTTCCTGGACACACAAAAAAGTAGAACAAGACTGAGTACTGAATACTTACTGTGTATTAGACATGAATCTAAGTTTGTCTAAGTTCCTACAACCCTGGGAAGCAGGTAGGTTTTTAAACTATTTACATTTAACAAAGAAAATGAAGCACATAAAGGTGAAGTAACCCGCAGAGACAAGATATGAAAGTAGATCATCTGTCACCAGAGATTGGGTGGTTTAGCCATTGCCCTACATTGTCTCATATAAACGCCAGCAATGGAGAAGGAAGCCCTATACTTGGAAGTTACGTAATGCAAGATATTCAGTGAAAGGAGAATGGCACTGGTGACTCCCAGATTAAGGTCCTCCCTGCTGCTGCCCAAGAGCAGGGCACAAAGAGCAAAAGCAGTGGGGAGAGGAACTGGTAGGGCAGCAGTTACAGGCAGAACCCACCTCTGTGATACCAGTGAGGTTCTAAATGACCAGGTCCAGGGATACTAAACTGGTGTGTCACCTCCCAGCACGGGATGTCCTTTCTAGCAGGAATGAAAAGGGTCTTGTAGCATAGGAAGACAAGGACAGAAAATAAGGGGCATTAAAGACACATATTTATATATTTCAGGCCAGTGATAGCTTACTTCAAAGTGAAGAAGTGGCATTTGTATATTTTAAAAAAAGGAAATGAAAAAAATGTTTTTTAAAGTGGCATTCACTCACTCAAGCTGAAATACTTTTAGTATCACCTGCATAGCAGAGCAATGCTGCTAGAAAACACAGGAATTGACATTAGCTCATAATCCGGCTTACTCTCTATTAAGCTAATAATTTCAGGAGAATCTTGAGGCCTCTGGATAGACAAAATGCTTCTGGTCCTGCTTATCTCAACTTCAGGTTTCCTGATACAGACATGGGGACGGGAGTACATAATTTACACAGAAAGTGTCCTAGTCCTTCCAAACAATCAAAATTTACACTTTGCCTGGAAATTTGTGAAGAAATGCTTCCTCAGATCTGGTCTTCAACCACCAGTTTTCTCACTATGCTCATAAATAATTTAAACATTTCAACTACCATTTGTTGAACCCTGGCTAAGCCCTTTTCAGGTAGGAGAGCAGAAAAGTCAAAGAATGCTGCCAGACAGGTATTAGTAACACAATTTTATAGAAAACAGACGAAGCTTCCCTTTAACTATGGGAGAAACTGCTGCTTTGCATGATTAGCTGACATTTCATGCAATGACATCAAAATCCTGCTGCACCATTATTCCCTGGAGACAGGCATTCAGGCTGAGGCTCAGTTATTCAAAGTCCTTGTCGGTAAGATTCTGGACACGGGCAGTCTGGATGGACACCACTGACTGAATGGACATCTAGTTCCTCAACTCTCTATAAGCTTCACTTTTCACTCTGTAAAATGTGCTGTGACAGTTCCTCAGAGAGGAGCATCGCAGACATCCTGGTGCACACAGATCAACGAGACCTTACAGGCAGATTTGGATTCAGACGGTCTGCTATGGGCCTTAGAATCTACGTTTCTCACGAACTCCCAGTGAAGCCTATGCTGCGGTCTGTGTACATTTTTTTTTTTTAGTGATTAAAGGAAAGGTGCAAGTAGGCATCAAGGCAAGCAGAGGCAAGCAGGCAGGAAGAGAGAGGAGGAAGAAGCACTTTATTTTTATTTAGTTGCCATCCTGACTATTTCTTCTGACCCCAGGATATAAATCTGGATCCTTAGGATGTATATATTTTTGCCAGTCAGAGGTGACTGACCAAACTGCTACTCCATCAGGGCACCTGCACCACATTTTGAGAAGCTTCACTGGGTCTTAAGGCTGAAATGACATAATATACATAAATCTCTCTGCACAGCACTTGGCATATAGTAACATTCAATGATTATTAACCAAACTTGAAATTCATTTATAATTATTTTTGCTATTATTATTATTGTTGTCGATTTAAATTATTGGGGGTCTCAAAGTTATTGATTGAATAGTCTCCAGGATCTTTCTTTTTATAACATCCTAAAAAGTTCCTTAAAAAGCACAGTAATGGGCAATCCAGTAGGGTGGAATGAGGGAACATTAAAGCTGGAGTCAAAAGATCTGCATTTGAATCCTGATGTTACCCTTTGGGCAAGTCTTGAAACCTCTGTTAGATCTTTTAGGATAAAAATACTGGCTACCAGAACTGTTGTGAGAAAACAATGCAAAAATACATGAGAAAGCTCTCGAAGGTAAATGTTTGAGTACAGTGTGTGCAAGGGATAAGTTAGTATGATTCCTTGTACAGAGGTGTAAACGTTTTTCAGTTCCTCTCCTCTTACCCTCCCCACCTGAGAATGTCAGAATTGCTGGTGTCATTTATATTGGAAGAGACAAAGTTTAATGAGGCCCAATCTTGGATGTCTTGTGGGAGAAAAGGATTCAGGTCTCTTGAAACTCTTCTATTCCACAAGCATAAAATCACTGAGCAACTTTAGAAGAGGAAATTGTAGAGCAGAGCTGAAAATACAAGCTGGTTGACCCTAAGTTCACACTATTAGTCCCTGCACTATGCTGCCTCTTGTACGTTGCATTAAAATCATTGGCTCATGCACAAGGAAAATAAAAACTGAAGGCAATAAGGGGGTGACACCAAATCTCAAGTCCCATTTCCAGAGGGATGAGATCTTGAGAGCCAAATGCGGGTTGGGGCTGGGGAAGGCAACCCAGGAGGATGGCTGCCTAATTTGAATTTAGAAAGGAAGAGGAGAGGCATCCACATTCAATCTGCAGCCAATGCACAGCCAGCAGTAAGTAGTGACTTGACATCTTCATGGTTTGTTGGGATCAATAAAGAGGAAACTTAGTTTAGATATGTGAAGCCAAAGCAGAGTAATACAATTACCCAGGCAAACTGGAAAACCAGTAGCCCGCCCAGCGGAGGAAAACCTTGGCGAGGTGGTTTTTGTTCTCTGCTGAGGCTCAGAATCAATAAAGAGGAAACTTAGTTTAGATATGTGAAGCCAAAAGCAGATTAATACAATTACCCAGGCAACTGGAAAACCAGAGGCCCGCCCCAGGAGGAAAACCTTGGTGAGGAGGTTTTTGTTCCCTGCTGAGGCTCAGGAAGAAGCCTAGAAGCTAGACAGTTATCTTAAACCTTTTAAATGTAAAATCACTCTGTAAACTTTGTTAGAATGACTGATTTACTTCTGCATTTTTTCTGTAAATGACTGCCTCGTGTAAAGACAATAAATACGCAAGGAGTCAGTGACTCGGGGTAGCTATTTGGGGCAAGAGTTCCCCTGATAGTTTTACCCCCTGACCCCGCTTTCTTCTATTTTGTTCTGTTTCGTTCTTTCCTTCTTTTTCTCAATCCTTTGCAGTCCCTTCCTCCAGCTCTGACCTTAGGAGTTGAGCCCGACAATGGTTGCTGTGTTCTGTGTGAGACCCTTAGGAATCAGCAGCGATGGACAGGTGTACACATTTTTCAAGTTTTATGAGATACTTCCCAATGCTCGTCTATGGTCTTTCTACCAAACATGGCAGACATCCTAGCAGAAAAGAAAAGACCATATTTACAAGTAGACTGGTTAGCAGTTTTCTAGAGCAAAAGTTTCTACCTGCAAATGAATGAACATCTAATATGAAATTATATGATATTTGGTACAGCAACAAAACAGCTATCAACTTGAGCAAAGAATAAGTATTAGAGTTGAAAGTATGAAATTATATTCAGATTCCAGTCTCTCTTTCTAGTTAATTACAGTAAAACCTATTGATCAACAGTACTGTGGCCTGCTGATGGAAGTGAGCAGTATTCACAAGTCAGACTACAGAAGTTCAAATCCTGACTCATTTATTTTCCAGCAGTGGGATCTTGAACAAATTAATTAACCAATCTGTGTTTCAGGATTAAAAGAGTTCATACAGGTAAGTGCTTACAATAAATAGTAAGTTGACACAGTAGATACCCCTAAATCAAGCTATTATTATTTCATGACTTAAATCAATTGATCTCTCTAAGGCTGTCAAAGTAAACAAGTATATCCTAAGGGTGCAAAGAATATATATAAAAGTATGCTGAAAGCTAAAAGAGCTAGATAAATTTTGGGGAAATGATATGATTTTTATTATTATTAAGGGAATTTTATTTTGGTACACTTAAGTTTGGTAAATGAGAGCCTCCATGAGCAGTGTCTCTGCAATGAATATTCTATGATTTCTCTAAATGGCTGGCATCTCTTCCAGGACCATAGCCTGCCAAGAGCTTTCATTCTAACATAGCCAGAGGTCATTGGGAGGATGAATTAATTAATATAAATTTGAAAATATGAACTCTAAGTTAACCCACGGCTTATAGCAGGGACAAATCTGTGACAAAATAAAACTTTCCCAAAGATTTTTAACAAAATCTCTATCTTCAATACAAATCCAAATCTTCAACAGGCACCAGAGTGAGAGACCTACTGAACTCCAGCTTTGGATTCAAACTAGCCCTTAAAGCCACCAGTTTATGAGTGATATTGAGTCTGCTGATGGCCCTCTGTCCTTGACATAGAAACATTATCTGACAACCCATTGTGAGCAGGGACCCATGAATTTGTAGGATTTTTTGTACATTGAGGTGACCCCCAAGTGATTAAATAATATTGTCTAAAAAACACAAAAAGGTAAACCAAGTTCGTTGTCAAGAAGTCTTTTATAATCTTTCATGATGTAATCTCATTAGTGATATGCTCTTTCTTTTACCCTGTACTGTTGGTTGCACAAACCAACCCCAGTACAATGTGGGGAGTAATGACACAAAGGTGAGAACACAGAGATGGGAACACAAAATGGGGCCCGCCATGGAGACATGGCAGGGCTATGAGTAGAATTAGCATGCTCACATGCACAAAAGTCTCCGAACAGTCCCCAGCACACCATTAACATTCAGTAAAATGTTAGTTTCCAACACTCCTATAGTGGGGAGCTATTGCTGTCACTGTTGCTGAGAGCATTAAGGGCTTGGCTGGTGACCACGAAACAGAAGCAGCAGCTGACGTGCCCAGAAATGTATTTTTTGCCCTGACCCCATTAACCACCTGCTCTAATCAGTCTACATACATGACTCCCTCTGCAGCTTGTCCTCTCCTTCTTTGCTTTTAAAATGGGTGTTTACCAAGAAACAAATCTAGCACACAAAACTTCAACAGAAACCCCCTCTCCCCTGATCAGTTAGGAAGCTGCAGGTGCAAATATCCAGAATAACACTTCGGTCATTTTAATTCTCTTACATAACAGAAAGTTTGAATAAAGTGGTGTCATAGCTGGTTCAGGACCCAACATGTCATCAAGGACTCAGGAGTTCTCCACCTCTTCCCCTGCCACTCTCACAGCATGAGTGACATGTCCCTTTGTGATGACAAGAGATCTACAGCAGATTCAATCACAGCCCAGTGCCAGGCAGGAAGCGAGTGGGGCAGTAGTGAGAGAACTTTTGTGACACGTCTCTCTTTTGTTCAATTTCTTTTTTAACCAGGAGGGAAGCTTTTCCCAGAATCTTCCCAGCTGACTTTCTTTTGCATTTCATTAGCCAAACTTGGCCACAAACCCAGCTAACTGCAAGGGAGGCCAAGAAAATACTGGATATTTTTTAGATGGTGGCCCTCACAGAGCCATTACAGAAGAATAAGGAGGGATCTGGCTATTGAGAAGTCAACCAAGGGGTTCTCCACAGCCCCCTCACGCAGGGTCTTTCCAATGAAAAACTTTACTATCATTCTTTCTATTTAGAATAGAAATATGCATAAACTAGGAAGGTTGTGAGCCAAGTTACTCCTCTGAAAAGAGATTATTTTATTAACCTGGCATCATCTAGGAACACAATGTTGCACA
The DNA here is from genome assembly GCA_004363575.1 of Solenodon paradoxus. NCBI lineage: Eukaryota > Metazoa > Chordata > Mammalia > Eulipotyphla > Solenodontidae > Solenodon > Solenodon paradoxus. The sequence goes on along the minus strand of RJWH01000483.1, from coordinate 645,971 downwards.
AAACTGATATTTGCAGGTAAGTTTTTTCCAAAAGTGCTAAAACTGATTGTATGTTAACCATTCTTGTATTTACTGAAATGTTTTGCTTCTATGTCTTATTTGGTAGTATGTCTGAACATCATTCAATGTGCAAGGAATGGCTGATCTGCCACTGTGGGTATCAATCTTGCACTGTGAACAAACACTTTTGCTTCCATACCCCTATCTTGCTCAAACTGCTGCAGGTTGTACACACTGTACCTCAGAATATCTGCAACTCCTGTGAAAGTACCTCCTCCCTTGAAATCATCCTTATTTCTGCCTTCTCTTCTCCCTCTCCAGAACTTCTAATATTAATTCCTGCTACTATTTATACTTTAAACATAATTTAGGGCAGCAAAGAAAACTAGGAGTCTGGTGTTTCCCACAGGGGCAAGACTATAAGGAAGGTGCCTCATAGAGGTCCTTCAGCAAGGACTCCAGGTGACATAGTCAGTCTTCTACTGACATACATACTGTCAGAGCAGCTAGGAGACAAGTTTATTTCTCAATAAAGCTGAGATAGGGCTAAGATGGCTCAGATCCTGACCAGAAAGACATTTTTAATAGAGGGAGGAAGAAAGGGTAGTCTAGAGACATGAGGGCCTGCACTCAGAAAGGCAAATCTGGATGGGCCCCACTACTGTGAGGCCTTTATATACAGAAGATGATGTTGGAGGCGGGACCGTGAGTTGGTGCCACAGTACTGACAGGACCATGAATGAGCACTGGGATATCTTGGACCTAGGGGTCTTTGGAGTCTGTTTCATGTTTGGCAATTGCTTCCAAAGTTTGAAATGACCCCAAATGTCCTCACTATTCAAGTGGGAAAGTCATATATTATAATGAGTTTTTGATAGCTTTCAAAGTTTTATCCAACTTTATAACTAACCAGCTGAATCATTCTCCCTACCTCTCTGGTTTACACCTAAGAAAATTTAATTTGTCAAGGTTTATAAGCCAGGCATTTTAGTCAGGACCCGTGTTCGATTTCTTGGCCTTCTCTGACAGTGTTTAATTCCCTGGGCTGTATCAGCAGCATCCTTACTTGCAACCTGTTTAATTGATGGTCCTGTCTCAGGAGACATGCAAGGTTAGCTTTGGTAACTTCCTGGTGTTACTGACTGTCCTAGGGTGAAAGTATGCCTTAAAGTGAAAATCTTTCTGTGCTTCACATAGTCAACTTTTGTAAGTCATATAGGGAAGACCAAAGGAGTTAGTCCACTGTGAGTTCTCACTAGAAGGGTGGCAGGTATATGAGACAATGCTCAGATGGGTGTTTTTCACACTTAAGGACATTTGCTATCATGCATGCTTTAAGTTTGCATTACAAACACTTAATACAGCTGTTGCTATTTCCCAAGGCTTTCTCTCTACAAATCAGAGCAGTACTGTATGGTGTCAAGGATTTTCTCACTGGGGTTAGTTAGGAACAGATCAGCACCTAATTAAGTTAAACATTCATTATAAAAATAATGTGATTCATTAATCCTACATAGTTATTCCTCATTATTCATGAATCCCATATTTTCAGATTTTCCTATTTACTAAAATGTATTTGTAACCTCAAAATCAAAACTTGTGGTACTTTTGTGGTCATTTATAGAATAGAAAAATCTTTGAGTCACCCAATGCACATGTTCCCAGCTGAAATTAACAAGTGTTCTGCCTTCTTATTTCAACACTCACACCATAAAACATGTATCCTTTTTTTAGTATACTTTTTTATGATTTTGAGATGATTTGCTGTTTAACATAACGCCTAAACTTAATGCTGAAGTACTGCCTAATATTCCTAAGCACAAGAAAGCTGTGATGTGCCTTAAAAAGAAAATATGTGTTAGATAAACTTTTATCAGTCATGAGTTATAGTGCTGTTAACCATGATTTCAATGCTAATTAACTACATACATAAATATACACACACACACACACACACACACACACACACATATATATATATATATATACATGGTATCTTTAAACAGAAACACACAATGTTATTTAGAATATATTAATGAAAACACTATAACCAGAAGCTCACAGGAAGCTTACCTTGTATCTCCCCAGAGCGCTGATTGAGTATTTGCTAAATCAGTGCTCTCAGAGACTTTATGGAACCTATCTGCTAAGAATCACAAGAATTGATTTTATTGTGAGAATGTTATACTTTAATTCAAATTCTGGAGAATACAGTTAAGTATAATTGTTTTATGTTCCTCATTAAACTTATCCTAGATGTTTCCCTCATTCCTGAAGATTTCTTGACACCAGGCGCCTTCCTAGTCATGGACAGGCCTCCAACTTCCAAACACATAGGATCTCCGAGCACTCATAGCAACGATTTGATTTTTTTTCCAGCTTGAGACCCTTCAAACAAATTATGGCCCTTTCTTTTCTGCTTATCTAGCAAAACTGATAAAAGTGTTACAAAGAGTCCTAATTGTGATACACATATTTATTAGTGGCTGGAAGGAGAGCAAGTTAAAGTTCTCAGTCCCTACCTACATTAACAACCAGCAAACCACAGAAAGGCACAGGTAACTACTGCCATAGGCAAAGGTGCTTTGGGGAATGATGTCTCCCACTTCCCATTTTTATTGTAGCTCATCTCCTAGCATTATCCATGGTTGATGAAAACTTCAACCAAAGACACAGAAAAAAGGAGAGGGGTGACTTACATTCTTCTTTAAAATTAACTTAGAAATGCCTTTAGAGGTCATTACTCTGAGAAAATGTATTCATGATTTTTCATTATGCACTTTAAAATTTATAGCATCCTACACCAAGCCCTTATCACTATGAGATTACTACAACAGCCTGCCAAAGCTTCTGTCTGACTTGCTTGGTCTCAAATCTTCCAGTTCTTCAAGACTCGAAATCAATTTTTATTATCTAGGCCCCACACAGTTCTCAGGATAAAATCCAAAATCCACAGCTTGGCATTCACAGCCCCCTGAAATCTAGTTTAAATCTTCATTTACCTTATCTATGTCTAATTCACAACACATGGACTTTTTCCTACCTAGTTAGCTAGTTCCCTGCTTCCAACTATAATGTATGTCTGCTCAGCATAGTGATTGAGTGGTTAAGTTTAGACTCTGGAGTTAGATTGACCTGGGTTCAAATCCTTACTCAGCCACTTACCATGTAACTTTGGGTAAATCACCTCAACGAATTCATTTTTCAAATGAAAGTAGTGAAATGTCTCTTATAGAGATCTTTGCTGCTAAATAAATATCATTGTCCATGGAAAGTACCTAATAGTGACCAGCACATTAAAAGCAATGAATAAATATTAGTTTAAAAAATTAAAATTGTGGAATACCACATTTATATTTACACCTCACCACTTTGAAATATCGTCCTCCTATAACACCCATTTTTCTCCTTCTAAACTTTCTTTGCAAGGAAAATTTTACCTTTAGCTCACAGCCTTGTCCAATGGAGTAAATCTCACCCAGTTGGGGAAAAATAACTAGCAGAACAATTTGCAAGGTTTTCTAGAGAAAATGGAAACAGAAATTCTAATATTATAGAACAGGGGTTGGCAAGTGTTTTCTGTGAAAATCCAGATAGCAAATGTTTTCAGTTTTTGGGTCATTCATCTTCTAGCACAATCATTCAACTCTGCTGTGGCAACAGTAAAGCAGCCATAAAAATCTATAAAAGAATATTTATGACTGTGTTCCACTAAAGCTTCATTTACAAAAAGAGGTAGCAACAACATAACAACAAAAAATTAAACAACCAAATTCAAAAATGCATAAAGGATGTGAAGACAGATCCCCAAAGAAGACATATGAAAGACCATGACGCACATGAAAAAATGCTCCACATTACTAATCATCAGACAAATGCAAACCAAACCATAACGAGATATCACTTTGTCTCCCAATAGATGCCTATCAGTAAATAATTATTTTTTTTAAAAAAACAAACTAAATGTTGGCAAGAATGTAGAGGAATTAGAATCCTCATGCATTGCTAGTAGGTATAAAACTATGGAAAATAGTATATTTCTCAAATATATGGAATACAGAATTACCATAGGAGCAATTCCAATTATGGGTATAGAACCTAAAGAAATGAAAGAAAGGACCCAAACAGATATTTGTAAGTGAATGTTCATAGCTGCATTACTCTCAATAGCCAAAAAGGTGAGAAAAACCACAGATGAATGGATAAATAAATGTAATACATACATAAAATAGAACATTATCGAGTCTTAGAAGAAGACATTCTGACATGCTGCAACATGGATGAATTTTAAAGACATTATATTACATGAAATAAACCAGATACAAAAGGTCAAATGTCTGTGCACCCTGATAGAGCTGCGGTTAGGTCAACCACCTCCTAATGAGTTTCAGGTCTGGAGGGAAAACAACCAGTGTAAACAAGTAAGTGAAAATAAACATGTTTTCTCCTCCTTTCTCTTCCTGACTGCCTGCCTACTCACCTTCATTCCTACATGCACCTTTCCTTTAAAAAAGATTTCTTTTTTAATTTTTAAAAAGACAAATGTATTATTCACTTGTGTATAGTATCTGGAATAGGTAAATTCATAAAGACAGAAAGTAGAATAATGGTTACCATGGGCTAGGTAGAGGAAACAATGTAGGATTTCTGAAGGGTGAGATAAAAGAGTTTTCTGGAAATGGATAACAGTGACGATGGCACAACATTGTGAATGTACTTAATGCCACTGAATTGTATACTTTAAAATGCATTAAATGGTAACTTTTATATTATGTATATTTTACCACAATGAAAAATATTTCCAAAAAAGATGTTTTTTAAAACACAGGCATCAGGCTAGATTTTTCTACAGGCCATAGTTTTCATATATTTGTGAAAAGGAAGCATATTATAGTCAGAATACTTTAGATTACGCTATACTAATGAAGAATCCCAGAAATCAGATGCCCCAAAACTACAAAAGTTTGTCTCTCATGACATTGCCCAGTTAGACTGGCAGTTGAGTCTTGCTTCGCGCGGTTACACCATCTGGAGATGCCGTCATTCCTCCAGGGTATGCAGATCCCACCACGGAAGGAAAGGGCAGAGCTTGAGCATCATGTGCCAGCAGTGTGACACTCCAGCCCAGCAGTGACATGTTTCTTCTGCCCAGAATTCAGTGGCAATAACTAGATAATGAACTATAAGGCGCTAGCAAGGTACAGGCCCCTGTGTGCCCAGAAAGGGATGAGAGATACTTCTGGGGAAATACTCTGTCACGGTAGATATTTTCAACAAGATATTGGAAACCCACAATAATATAATCAAGAATATAAACATCACTTTACTAGGACTTATTCTAAATTCTTCAGTGGCTATGATAAAGTGTGTTTTCTTTTAATAAAGAGTGATAAAAAGATTTCTAAAGTAATGAACTGTAGTGCATATGAGGAAATTCCACAATAATATTATGCTGCCTCAATACTAATAAAATAGAGCAAGCATAAGGGTTTCTATAGGTTGCCACTCACCTGAACAGTTGCAAAGACTAGTGTCTTGGCAATTATAATAGCCTTACAATACCAAAGCATCTAGTTAGTGAAAGGAAGAGTGACCTTAGAGTTGGAAATGCCTCAAGGAAGCAGAAAGCCATTTAAAAAAATTACCTAACAATACCTCACAAATCAGTACAAATTCATGCTTCAAGAATATCCCTAGAACTTATATAAGAGCCATCATTAAAAATTAAATCTTATTGTCCTGGATATAAGACTAACCCTTTGAGATAAAAAGTCATAATTCAAAAAATTTTTTAATTAAACAAATAACATTTAGGCATATTAAACATTCAGTTTCTTACACCCCGTGGTAATTGGGAGCCAAAACCTCTTCCTACTTAGTTTTCTACCAGTTGAAATTGAAGCTTGTATAACTGTTATCATAATTTAAATGAAAGTGCTTCCTTAGCAGCTGCCTGAAATATTAGACATGCTATCTGCCTACATAAATTCAAAAAAAAAAAGAAGCCTCAAAGAGTTAATGTCTTGGTGTGCCCTGGGGGCCTAGTGGTTTAAACCAGGTGCAGTCCACATATATTCCAAGGTGCCTGGTTCAAGACCCAGGGATGGAGAAACAACCAATGGTGAACAACTAAATAAAATAAATAAGGTACTTCTCCCTCCCCTATCTTCCTTCCTGCCAGTCTAGCCTACTCACCTTCATTCCTAACTACATCTTTCCTTTAAAAAATAAAAATAAAAAGACCTAATATATTTTGTAACAAAGCACATTTGCATACTTATACATAATAGTAACAATATCTATAGCAAAGATTTAAACTATTTGACATCCCCATTTTTCTTACCATCTTTGACCTTAATCCGTTCTCATGAGGTCAGCTTTGTGAGGTCTCTTGGAATAAAAGCTGCTGATTTACCATCAAAACAGAGGGAGTCTGGTCTTGCCTTGAGGGGGTACTCCTTACCAATAATCAAAGTCTGTTTTATTTTATTATTTTTATTTTCTTATAGAAAACTTATACTGTTTTCATCCTAACTTGCACATATAATTAACCCCTTCTAACTGGTATTTCCAGCATGGAGATCAAGGATGAAGGCCAGGAGTTGGTTTGGGGTTGTGCCTCCAGTACTTTCAAAAGATTCAAAAATGCTGGTGTGCAGAGTAGTTATGGGTGTGGGCGCCACATACTTCTGTTCATTGTTGGGACTTTGAGGACAGTTACACAGACAATGCTCCTTCCATCAGCCCCTCTGTTGCTGCTCTTTTAATTCCAGGTTCAAAATCACAAATCTCTCACTTCTGCTTTTCTCCCTTTGTTCTTTCCCTCACCCAGAAGACTGTCCCTTCCCTCCTTGTTCTTATTTTTATATTGTATTAACCTGAAAATAACTATGCATGTGGCCTCCCAACAAAGTCCTTATAATAAAAGAGAGAAGCTGAGTCACATAATCCAGGATCAAGGTTCCTTAGTAAGGAAGACTTGGAGAAAGTACAATCTTATCTCATGACCTCCATACATGAAAGGAAAACTAATATTCCTAGTTCAAATACAAACTGAGGACCACTGAAATTAGAGGAAAGAAGAAAGTGCATCCTTACTTCACCTCTAGCTGCATGGAACACCAGCATTGCATGGTTGGCTTTCTCTGTCACAAACAAATCATAGTTTCAAAATCCCCATGCTGACTCCCCAAAAGAAATCACTTCAAAGCATAACTACTATACTTCTCTGGGGCATATGGACAGCCTACCAGCCATTAGTCACCTTATCTGCCTCTCGCTCAAAAGTTGGATAATGTATTGCTCTGGAAATGTCATCTGGGCTTTTAAACCTTTGAATTCTTTGCTGAACTGCACTTTGAAGTGGCATGCTTAGAGGAAGGACAGGATAAAGGAAATTTTTTATTTCCTGCAGAGAAGGACGAGTACAATTATCTCAGCAAGCATAGTTCTTTCTTCTATTTCTTCTCTTCCCTCTGTCATCCATTATGGGTGACAATAAAGAGAATCAATTTGCAAAATGAAGGTAATGGCTGAGTTGACAGTAGCATTTTCAGTGGAATGCTGACATCGATGGCTGCCTTGATTTACATGGAAGGCTGGCTACACTATAGGAATGTGAGCCTCGTTACACTTATGAATATTGAGGACTTTAAAACAAGGAGAAAATAATTATTTTTAAAATAGAGATTTGAGATCTGCACAACTGCCTTTGAGGCAAGTGGTTGACTTCTCCGTTTTATGGGACACTATTATTTGCATCTGAATGTTCAGTGACCATGATGGGCATAGGGATGATGACAAGAGCAACAATGTGATGACTTTATTTGGAAAATACTTCTTTTGCTGTTATGCTAATTGCTACAAGTTTGGTATGGAATCCAGAAAAACTTGCTTCTAAACACACATGACAGTGCTATATTTATAAGGGATTCCCAGGGAAAAGATGTGGTCATGAGAGTTAGACCCCCTGAAAAAGAATGACAGTGACTGCTCAAATGAGGACTGCAAATCTTTCTAAGACACAGATCACCCCCATGGTTCTCCAAAATCTATGAGGTGTTAATGATCCATTGCTGCATAATAAATTCATTTAGACCTGGTGGTTTAAACAATAAGATTTATTTTCTCAGCTTCAGGAATTTAGAAGCTGCTTACCCAGGGTGTTCTGACTCAGGATCTCTTGTGAGGTGCAGTGAAAATGATGCTAAAGGTGCCATCATCTGAGGGCTTTGATGAAACCATAGGATTTGCTTCACTCCAACACCTGGCGAGTTAGAGCTGATTGTCAGCAGGAAGCCTCAGCCGCTCCCACTGTGAGTCAATGATACACCATAGATTCTGGCATATTCCATTTTTTAGAAGGAAATGATTAAATCCATTCACATGTGAGGGGAGGAATTTAAGACAGGAGGGGAATTAGGCAGAACTTCTTCAAGAGGTTGACGAACAGGTAGACAAGTTTTAAAACCACCATATAATGGAACTTCTTGTATTGAATACATATCTTCACTTTCATTATTTTATGTTTATATAAGTATATATTTAAGTTTGAGATATACATCATCATAAACATCTGTATATGACATATTAAGTTTATAACTAACAGTCCAGTTCTATTCTGTACCATATAATTTCCCCTTTCACCTAATTTGCTCACCCTACTCTCCCTTCCTTCTGCTAACAATTAGGTTTCTATAAACTAAATATCTATGTTGGTTTGAATTATATTCGCCGGTTTCTCTATCCAAGATGAGTGAAATTATACAATGTTTGTCTTTGACTTATCTCAGTAAGCATAATCCCTCTAGGCTCATCCATGTTGTGACAAACATTAGAATTTTATCTTTTTAATAGCTGAGTAGTATTCCATCTCTATCTGTTGATGGGCACTTAGGTTGTTTCTAGCTCTTGGCTATAGTGAATAAATCTTCAATAAACATGGGAATATATATAGGAATATATGTATTTGTGTGTGTGTATGTACACATATGAATTAGAGTTTTTGTTTTTAGGATAAATATTCAAAAAAGGTACAGCATGGTCAGATGGACTTTCTATTTTGAATATTTTGAGGAATCTTCATACTGCTTTTCCTTTTTTCTGCATCCTAGTCAACATGGACTGTTTCCAGTTTGGGGGAAAAAGGCCATTCTCAGAGGTATGAGGTAAAATCCAAATTTTTTCTTCATTATCCTAATAAAAAGGGAAGTATATATTTTCATGTGTTCATTGGTAATCTATGCATCTTCTTTGGAGAAGTGTCTATTCAGATCTTCTACTCATTTTTCAATTGAATTATTTTGTTGCTTGCTGCTGTTTTTCACTTTTATGCTAATTATTGCCCCACATTTGCAATTTTCCCTTTCTTTTACCTTTTGGTTTATTTCTAATTTCATACCCTTGTGCTCTAAAATACACTTTATATGACTTCAATAGTCACAAATTTATTGACACTTGTTTTGTATTACAGCATATGATCTTGGGAATGTTCTGTGAGCACTTGAAAATAATGTATAGTCTATTGCTTTGGGGTGAAATACTCTATAGATATCTATTAATTACATTTCAACTAATTTGTCATATAAGGCCATTATTTCCTTACTGGTTTTCTGTCTGGTTAATCTGTCCACTGGGAGTGGGTGTTAAAGTCCCCTACTATTATCGTACTGCTTTAAATGTCTCCCCCCTAGGTCTGTTAATATTTGCTTGATATATTTAGGTGCATTTACATTGGGTGCATATATATTAATAAAAGTTTCATATCATTGTATTGATCCCTTTATCATTACAGTGACTATCTTTGTCTTTTATATTCTTTTCTTGCTGGAAGCCTTTTTTATCTGATATGTGTACAAAAGTTCCTGCTTTTTCAAATATTCCATTGGCTTAGAACATCATTTTCCAACCTTTTACTTCAAGGTGATGTTTGTCTTATAGCTTAAGTGGGCCTCTTGTGAGCAGCATATAGCTGGGCTTTGTTTTTAAATCCATTCAGCCACTCTATGACTCTGAAATCCGGCTAGTTTAGTCCATCTACATTCAGGGTGACAACTGCTACATGAGGGCTTGCTTCTGATATTCTGACTTGTTTTCTGGTTTTATTTATTTATTGCCTTATTTAATTTGGGGTGAACTTTCTCCTTTTTTATTTAGATGGAAGAGTAACTTCCAACATTCATTATAAGGAACTTCTCTTAGTAGTGAAGTCTTTTAACTTTTGTTTTTCAGGGAGAAAACTTTTCTCCCTCATATATGAGAGAGCTTTTCAGGACAAAAGTATTCTTGGCTATTAGTCTTAAAGTCTTTTGAATATGTCATTCACTCTCTGCTGATCTATAGAGTTTCCCCGAGAAGTCTGACAAGATTCCAACAGAAGTACCTTTATATGTTACTTGCTCTTATTCCTGGGCCATCTTTAATATTCTTTGTCTTAGACTTTTGAAAGTTTCACTATTATGTGTCTTGGTATAGGTATCTGCATTTATATAACCAGGTGTTCTGTTGGATTCATTGACACGTATATTCAGTTTTCTACCCAGAATTTGGGAAGTCTTTGATTGCTATTGCTTTGAATGAGTTCTCTGTACCCTTCTCTCTCTTCTTATTCTTATGTTGTCTTTCTTAATGAAGTTGGATAGCTCTGAGTGTTTCTTCACTTTTTTATATATAACTTCTCTCTCATTTTCTAACTGGCTGCTTTCTATATTTCCATCCTCCAGATCACTAACCCCTTCCTCCATTCAGTCAATTCTTCTTCCATAACTCTCTATACTACTCTTGATCATATTTATTGCATTCTTCACATCTTGAATTACTGTTAGTTTCTTAAAGTTTCAATTTCTGCCTTCAACTCATAATTTTATTTTTGAGCTCCCTAATTTGTTTTAGTGACTTTTCTTGTATCTCTTTGACTTGCTTTGCTGACTTCTCTTGCAATTTTTAACTGTTTTTCTGAGTTTTCTTGTATTTTTCTGAGTTTCTTTAGGGAAGTCATTTTGAATTTTTGTCCATTAAAAAGATACAATCTTCCATGTCTTTCAATTTTGTTTCTGGAAGGGTGCAGTCTCCTCATAATGTCATGATGCCTTGAGGTTTCAGATGTTCTTGCGGTTTTCTTTGCCATACCATGGGGTGGGGCACACAGAAATGAGCTGCTAATCTTTTATTTTACCTGTAGGTATTGCCTTTATTTTTTTATTGACCCTTATAGGCTTCAGTAGTAAATAGCACTCATAGTACTACTGCTGCTTGAGTTAGTCAGGTAGAGGATGGTCCCAGGACAGGAGAAAAGTCCTCAAGTTGTACAGATAATTGTTGCTAGGGTTACTGGGAATGGAATGGGATAACACTAGTTTGAATGCATGGCACTGGAGTCAACCATCCTCTCTGGGATCCCAGATGTAAAACTCATATTACGGACTATCTTCTGTATGCTGATGTACTTTATTACATAAGAATAGACCCTGAGGGGTGGGAGAGGAGTTAAATTCAGAGTGCTCTTCTCACCAGGTTCCAGAGACTAGGTCACTGCTTGTGCAGAATATGTGTCCCGACAACAACCCCTGCTCATTGGACTCCACCCAAGTCAAGCATGTATGACAGCACACGATCTCTGTTCTCTCTTCCTCAGGGACCAAAGTTGGACCAGTCACCAAGATATCTCTGTCCCATCCCAGCTGCAGCCACTACCTCGGCTTTCCTCTCCATTTATCTTTCCTCACCCATGGATTTCCTTGGATGTTATTCCCAATTGTTCTCTGAGGTGCTGGGTATTCCTGCCTCTCGCCATGGTGCGGGGTTTCCTCCCTGGGGTCACTTCAGTGGAGAACTGTTAGCTGTTTCTCTTATAAGTCAAGCAGAGTAATTCCTCCATCACCATATGTATCTCCTTGCTTTTTAAAAAACAGATTTATTCAGCATTTCACATGTTTGTTTTGAAAGTGATACAACACCTTGGTCACAGTCATTCCTGGTGGTATGCTTATGAATTTCAAAACACAGAATTTCAGTAAAAGTCCTTTACAAATGAAAAGGCTTGTACAAGAGTTCATTGTGCCTGATATCAGGTTGTTCCTGGGGGCTGGGATTCCACAACCTCAATTTCCCTTGTCTGTTACTCTATGACAGGTCCAGTGAATAGAGGGACAACAGAGAGATTACAAAACTAGTGGAGGAAGAAGGGGTTTTCTTTCTTGTTTGATCCATTGTTGTTTTCTCCTTACCTTAGGGTTACCCTTGATTTGCCTGTGTCACAGAATTCTTCTCTGGTGAGCTCTGGGTGTCTTCCTCAATGTGAATCATAAAGACTTTTTGTTGGTGGTGTTTTCTGCGGGGTGGGATTGGATTTTGGTCTGGCTTGCTTCTCTACCTTGTATTTAGTTCTGTGGCTTTATTTTTCTCTTTCTCTTTTGTTTACTTTCTAGGCAGGGCTATTGTAAGTGTTACTTGCTCCTTGGCACTGAGAGCACAGGGCGCTCTTGCCTGCCTTGGGGATCTTCTTCCCTCATGTCAGGATTTTCCCAGGAAAACAAGGAGCAAAATCTCCCTCCCAGAGCAGCAATTGAACCAATTAGCACTTTTTCTATCACAAACAGGTCCAGCCTTATTGCATATCTTCAGAGATGCCAGAAGTCACTGGCCCAATATCTCCTTGTCTTGGAAGTCATACCAACACTGCTGAGCTCAGAGACACCAGTGCCAGCAAAGCAGTGGCTCCTACTCATAATTGTAAGTTTTAACACTTGAAACATCTTTTCCATCTTTTTCACATTTCAATAGTCTCAGCCTCCTCTCTTTGTTTCATGATAACTTAGTTTATTTTGCCTTTATTTACCTAGTTAACTATTCCTTATATAAATTTTTCTCTGTTAAAATAAAGCAAATGGTGTGGTTTCTATCTCCTGACTAATATGTTCATTATATAATTGTCCAAAGGAGAAATATATAATAGATGTTGCTGTTTGGAATGTGGAAATAGGTCAGGTCACAGGGGAATATTAGCCTGCCTTCACCAGTGCTTGGAATCAATCAAGGTCACACAGCAAAATTAACTGTCACTAAATGGAAAAATATTATAAGGCTAATGCCTAAAACATGAAAAGATAAGCCTATTACTGATAATATTTTGTGGTTTTTAAATATTAAATCAGATACACTGGGAAACAAGAGCATATCCAGAACGCCCCAGAGAGGGCTTGAGAAGAGGAGGGGGTCCTCTTTATAAGAAGATAGAGAATAAAAAGACTGAAGAGCAGGCTGTCCTTGTTCACACCCATATATTGCTGATATTTCACTCTGACATAAAAAATAGAAAGCTTCTATCCTGTGATCAAAAATGAGGCTCTTGGCTCAGTTACCCAAGGTATGACAGACAGGAGAAAAGCAAATCAATATCACTCTGCTGCATAAGGCAAAAATATTAACTGCATCTGCAACCAACAGCAAGAATTTTCATCAAACAAAGACAATACCATCCCAAATCAGCAGGTATAGCTTAAAGGAAAAATTACATCAAGTATGGAAAGTCCTCCAAACCCAGAAATTCTAGAGACCTATGCCCCCAGCAAGAACAGACAAGAGTGTGCCTCATTATCTCTGCCACAGGCCTGCCTCCAGAGACTGACCTGGAAAAAAACCCCTTGAAAGTGAAGGAGGAGACTCCTACCCCAGAGAGAGAAGGTAGGCAGGAACCCCCTATTCTCTCAGTGCCAAAGAACAACTAATGCTGCAGTAGCCACTGCCTGGGAAGCACACAAAAGAGAAAGAGAAAAATAAAGCCACAACACTAAATACAAGATAGAAAAGCAACTCATGCCAAATTCTAAATGCCCCCCAACACCCACCAAAAAAAGAAAACAAAAACCTAAATGATTCAAATCAAGGAAGATAACCAGAGTTCCCCAGAAAAGAATTCCATGACATCGATTAGCACAACATAACAGAAAAAGACTTCCAATAATGTTGAGCAACATGCAGGAGGCAAATCAGCTACCCAAAAGTAAATGGAAGACCTCAGAAGATAAGTGACAGATTGATTATAAAGATAATTTAACCAAGGATATTGAGGCTATAAAGTCCTAAATAATAGATATACAAATGCAGTGAATGAATAAAAGATAAACATGGAAAGTTTCATAAAAAGACTCGATCTCACAAGGAACGATCTCAAAAATTGAAAACAGAACACAGAAATGACCCCAATGGAAGAGCAGAGAGAAGCAAGATTGAGAATAAAGAAACCCTGTGAAAAATATCAGATACCCAGAGAACATAAAAACAATAGGTATCCCAAAAAGTAAGGAGAGAGAGGGAGGATCAGAAACTTTATTACTCAAAGAATTAATAACAGGGAACTTCCACACCTATCACAAAAAGTAACCATAGAAATCAACATGGATGGAACTATAGGAGATTATGCTAAGTGAAACAAGTCAAAAGAAGAAAGATAGATTCCAGATGACCTCGCTTATAGGTGGAAAGCGAATAGACAAAACAAAGGAACAGATGAAAAATAACCAACCCTGAAACATTTGCAACAGAACTGAGGTTACCAAAAGGGAATAGGGCAGGTGTGGGTAAATGGTGGTGAAGCCCACTGGACAGTGGGGGAGAACACTTGGTGATTGGTGGAGGGCATGGTGTGTTGAAATATATCTAAGAAATGGGGAACCTATACACAGGAAATTATTTTAATGTGAAGAATAATTAGTACAATAAAAAATAAATTAAAAAAAAAACAATAGTACCCACTTCAGAGAATCAGGATGATGATTAGAGATCTATTACTCAGGCAGCTGAGATTGCTGGGGTGTGACCATGTGAAGTCCAAGGACATAAGGACCTGGGTCTGTGACCCAGATTTGGGGATTGGGAAAAATGAATAAATTAAACAAATAATAAAAAAAAAAGTAACCATGGAAGTCCAAGAGGCCAAAACAATCTGTGACTATAATTTACATGTGCATCTTACATATTGGGAGTTAATATATAAATAAAATAAATACTGGGAGTTAAAAAGATGTTATCACCACAGCTACATATTATGTCAAGGTCACCTCCTTCACCCAATAAGCATAAGACATGAGCAAAGAGTCATTTATACTTTTGAATCCAGAAGTTCAATAAACAGAAGGAATTTAATGTGAGTTGGAAATAACAGAACAGTAAATCAACCATAATAGCATGTACCATGAAGTTATAAATATATACACAGTAACTTCTAGAGAAGAACTACCATAATTTAAATTTTATTATGCAAGTACTTATTTCAAAATTGCTGGTCTGAAACTAAATTAGCTCTTTAATATGGTTAAGTGGTTGTTCTTAGTTTGAGGTGAAAATTTTGTTACATGATTAAGTTTTAAATGTTTCAATAAATATGTTTTAATTACATGGGTCTCTTAAACAAGAAGAATGTTAAAGCACTGGTGCTATAAATTGAGCAATTATCACCACCTACGACTTTAATAAAATGTTACCAAGTGTTACAAGTTAGGTAAAAGAGTAAAGTATTAGAACTTTGAGATGTTTTCAGAATATCCAGTTTGGATCTCAGTTAAACCTACATACCTTAAACCTATATAATGCTATAATTTGATGTTACTTCAATAAAAAAAAATAAAGATACATAAAAAATGAGGAGACAAAAGACCATAAAATCAGAACACAGGCAGTAAGATCCTAGCCTGTACATTCTCAGAAAAAGGGAAAATGTATTGAAATTAAAACCATGCTCTTTTGAGACAAACTGTCTTCCACTTTGGATTAGGACTAGTTTACTTTTCCAAACTTAATTTGTTTATTTACAACAAAACTACTCTTCTAAGGGTACCAGAGATGCCCATGTTACTTAATTGAATGCGTACTCTCAGCTCCATCAGTACAGCCAGTGCAATTTCTTTTTAAAGCAACTTTCCCCAAACTTCCATAAAGTAAGTATTAGTCTATCTCCCTGTTTCTGCTTTGGTCCATAGTGGAATGAGCCAAACTTTCCCACAATTGCCGGCTTCCATTAAGCCACAGTTAGGAGGAGATAAGGACACTTATGAAAGGTTAATGCTCTTAAATATCACAATTCCTTGCTGGCTTTGCTATGACAGTTTCCAACACTCCTTTCTGTTTCTTAAATATACTGAGCACCTTGTTATCTTGCAACAGTTCGCAGTGCTTCTGAATGCCAGTATTAAGACCATTCACCACCCAGGCAGGGCCTCTGCACAGGGAAGATGTCCACAACTGGTTCTTTCTTCCTTTCTCCACTCATCTGTGGTACCTCCATTCCCCAAACCCCCTACCTTTGACTAAAGAGGTGAGATAGAGCATGGTTTTTTGCTAAATCAAGGTGATGTTTGTCATTTCTCCTGCTTTTTAATCATACTCCATAATCAACCAGCAACAAGTTCTGCTCATTCCTTTTTAAAACTAAATCTTGACTCCAGTTATTCATCTCAATCCCCACAGACATTACCCTAGTTCATTTCTACTTGGACCAAAGACATAGTCCCTGTGATGGCTCACTTTATGCATCAGTTTGGTAGGCTATAGTGCCCAGCTTTTTGTTCAGACACTAGTTCAAATGTTGTTATGAAGATACTTTTTACATGTAATTAACATTCAAATTAGTAGACTTTGCATAAAGCAGTTATCCTCCCAAAGAGGAAAGGACTCAACCTCTAGACTGCCCTTGGACCCAAGCTACAGCAGCAAGGCCTCCTGGAGTTTCCAGGCTGCAGGCCTGCTCTGCACATTTCAGATTTGCCAGTCCACACAATCACAATCATGTAAGTTAATTCCTTAATGGAATGTCCTTTCTGTATCTGTGTTTATTCTATAGCAATAGATGACAGAGAAATTGATGATAGATAACAGATGATAGATAGATGGATAGATAGATGAATAGATAATCACATTCTGTTGATTTTGTTTTTCTGGATAATTTTAACAAAAACCTTATAAGTGGTTTTCCAAGCCCAGTTTTGTCCATTGTTCAAAGGGTAAGGAGAATATTCTTTTTTATAGTATGTATTATATCATGCAGTTTTCTAGTTTAAAAATATCTATTTTTTCCCATTGCATGTAGAATAAAATCTAAAATTCCTAAAATGTTCTTCCAATCTTGAAATAGTCTGATCTCTGTCTTTCTCTGGAGCCTCATCTCAACTCTCTGATCACTGGACATATCCCAGATGAGCTTTCTTCTTTCTATTTCTCAAATATACTGAGCTCCTTATATCAGAAGCTTAATTCTCTACCTGGAATACTTCGCAACCCTCTTCATGGGACTTCTTAATCTTTGCTATAGCTTCAGCAACCCTAAGTAATAACAACAGCTAATGTTTTACTCTGTGCCAATCTCTGTTCTAATCACTTTATAAATATTAATCTATATAATCCTCATAACAATTCCACAAAGTAGATATTATTATTATTATTATAGTTTTTCAGATGAAGAAAGTGAAGCACAACAAGTTTAAGGAATTTGCCCAGGATCACACAGCTAAGCTGGCATTAGAATCCGAACATTTTGGCTCCTGAGTCTGTGAAATTCACCATTGACTTTCTCTTCACCTAAATTAAAAACTCCCTCCGTAACTATCTTAAAATCCTTTTATTTTCCCTCATAGTTTTTTTATTAAAATTCATAATATATATTTAAATATTCAATTAATTTCTAGACCCCACCACTATCTTATCCAGGGCTATGAAGACAAAGATTTGACCTGTTTTGGTCAGCTGTGTACCTTGTACAGAGTCTGGCATATATTAGTTCTTAATAAGTATTTTTAAGTTGTATTTCCTTTCCCTGCCTCATCATGTGTAATTAGCAAATTCTCACGACTTATTTGTATTGACTGAAAATTAGATAGAAATAATAATGAGAATCTAAAATAAAGAATTATATTAATATCCTCAATGTCTGACATTGGCTGAGTTTTTGTATCAACTGTTCCTTTCAGGAATCAGATTCCACAGATGTGAAGGAGAATTGATAACTATGGGATGAAAATTGAGAATTTCCAAACCCCTACAATTTCACCCACCATTTACTTGAAATAAAAGCATTAGAGTTGCAATCAATTTCATAATTATTGGATTACCTCTATAAAGCAGAACATGTAAAATGTTCCTGATTCTAGTTCCATGTAAAAAACTTCCAGGATAAAATGTAATACATCAACATTATACCCTGGCCACCAGAAAAAAAATTAACAGAGAGCTTCAGAGAAGAGAAACCTCAAACACAATTGATCTTTGGAATCCTACTGCTCATATGATCTCTCTGATTGTATTCACTGGCTGAATCAACTCTCTTAAATTATCAACATCCCAAATGTTCAGCACATTAAAAAATGTAATAACATTTCATAATAAGGATTAGGTTCTTTCCCTATTCCTCCCTCACATCATCAAACTGTTGAAATTATCATTGTTATTATCAGCTAACATTTACTGACTCTTTACAGGATTGCTGGCACAATGATAAGTACTATGCCTGTATATTCTAAAGGGGAAGAGCCATTTATATTATATTATGTATACATATATATGTAATACAGGACATGTTATAATGGCTATGGATTAAGTTTATTGAGAGTAGATGAGAATAGATAATGGTTCATTATCATAGTTTTCCTAAGATTTCTTTAAATCATAATATATCAGTCTTTCTACTACTCAAGTTTGAAATTAAAGGGAAAAATATGTAAATATGTTAAACACATAAAAATACTGGGAACTTCACATAAAATTTTCATGTGGCAAAAACTCCCAATACAGTTGTAGGAGGTGAGATTCCACATTAAAATATATCAAATGACAGAACAGCTTTGAATATTGGAAGCTTTTATGTTACAGACTGGTGTTAAAACTTGGGTAACTGACTGATCTTTGAAGTTCTCATCTTAGAGTTCCAGAAGGTTTCTATAAAGTTTCTTATGCTGGGAAACTTTTAAGATTTCAAAACAGGATTTGTTGTCTCATCATTTTCCCTGACAATCTTTTAACATACTGCTTCCAAATAGATTTACAAATCATTTCACAAATTGCGAAAATGGTGAAGTTGTACTTATTGGAAAATAAATACGAAACAAGCCTGCCAACTCAAAACATCAATTTTCACAAGTGTTTGATAAAGAATTTGCTATTGATCAGACTTGATTCACATGTGTCAGCAGCTCTGTTTAAACTCCGTTCCATTAAGTATTTCAACATTCATTTCAAAGAAATCAGAAAATCCAAATAAGAAATATCCTATTTTTAATAGCATCCTAACATCTAATAGATGACAACTCAACTAGATCCTCCTTGAATTTTGTTAAAAACCAATTACTGAAATAATCACTTTGTAAAAGTTTACATTATTTAATTTCTAAACTCATTCGCCTTATTTCTGAGAAGCAGTTTATAAAGGCTTTGCCAAGGCTTATCAATAATGTATTAGTGATAGCTATACTGTTATTCTTTCATGTGGGATCATTCTGTGTGGTTCAACAGAGTTTGGGAAATCAAAATATTGTTAATTGTCAATACAATACTTTTTGTATAATATTGATCTGATCATTAAATATATTCCTCCAAACCTTATAATTGCAGATTTAGTTCCTTCAGTTTATGGAGATATTCACCACATAGTCTAATTGAAAAAGCCGGTCCTCTACTACATCAAAAAGCCAAGTCAGATTTGCTTTCTGTCAAAAAAAAAAAATTGCACATAGACTGAGGTGAAGTCAATATCCTAAACAGTATATAGCAATATAAAATAATGAAACAGCTTTAAACAGTAAAGTATTTAATAAACAAAAAAAAACTTCATTTTTTAATTCAAATGAAAGTGTTAACACACAGCCGCATGACGAGCACCTCAGTCTGAATTCTAATATAGGCACAAAATTCTGAAACAGATTTTCTCTGTGAGGTTACTACCAAGACAAAATAAGCCACCACTACCTTCAGTATTTCCATGCACAATTGTAGGCATGACCACATTGCCCTGTACTCTCTCTTCCCTCTGATGAGAGCCCCCAGGTAGTTGCTGCCCTTGGCCTGGGTCCTGGAGTAAAGAGACTGTAGAGAAGATTCTCTCTACTTTTCTCCTGGGTGCCTGTCCAAGGAAGTGCTGCATTCACAGGTACCCTGCTTCTTTACAATATGTGAGCTCAGAATATTGTCACGAAAAAACAAACTACTCTCTTTCTAATGCCATCCCTTACACACAACAAAATATATAAAAGAGAAACATAAAATCCTATAACAGGTGCAGGGGATTTTGATAAGTGGAGGCATTTTTGGTAGATTGTTTTTTTTAAACCTCCAAACAATTCAGTCTGGTAGGATTTCAGATGTGTGAATGTATGACTTTTTCTAGAAAGTGGGGAAAAGACAAATGTGAAAAGAAAGATGGCAAAGAAGAATCTACATGACTTTTTGAATTGTAGGCAGTTTTTGAGGCCAATAAGTTTGAGAAAAGAGTTTGTATGGATGTTAAGAATGTGAAATTGATGTTCTTTAAACGTTTTGTATCCCCTGTATTTCTTGGGAAAGTTTCCTCTTTCCCAATAGGTACCTGGCCGGCAATTTCAAGACTATTGCTGCAGACTGCAGAGCAAGTGGGAAATCAAATTCACAATGCTTGAGAAAGCACAGATTTCCGTTCTCTAATATTTGTATTAGTTCTTTTATTGTTGCCTAACTAACTCAGCACCATCAAGCCGCACAGTTCCTATGTTACAGTATCCATGAATCAAGTCTGAGCTCACTTAGCTGGGTCCTCTCCTCGGGTTCTGACAAGGCTGAAGTCAAGCTGTGTCCAGGGCCGCAATCCCATCTGAGATTCAAGCTCCTCTTCCAAACTCACCGATTATTGACAGAACTCAGGTCCTGGTGATTACAGAACATAGTCCCTCATTTCCCAAAGTTTGTCCACCATTCTCTGCCATGTAACTCTCTCCACAACAAGGCAGTTTGTGATTGCTTCTTTATCTCTGATGTCTATACCCCCTTTTAAAGGAATCAAGTTATTGAGTCAGACCAAATTAATCTCCCATTTTGTGAACTCAAAGTCAACAAGTTGTGGGGCTTAATTCCTTCTGTAAATTCCCTTCATCTTTGCCACATAATGTGACATAATCAAGGAAGTATATAACATCATCTTTGCCATGTTAGAAGCAAGTTACAATACCTGCCCACAGTCAAAGGGAGAGTGATTACAGGACATGGGTCAATGGGAGTCATTTAGAATTATGCCTACCTTACTATTTAAGCCAAAAAAAAATCATTATAACTATGAATATAACAAATGTGGAGTGTGTTAAGTTTAGAACATAGAATGCAAAGGAGAGCCACTATGGCACTCATTATTTAGTGATCTTTAGAAGAATAACCAGTAAATTTAAAACAGGTATTTCCCAGGCCCCACCCTGAGGTTCTGATTTGGAAGGCAAAGAGTCAGCTGGGAATTTGCACCTTAAGTTATCACTGAGAATTCTGATGCAAGTACTGACAAAACACTGAAAACTACTAATAGTGTTTCTATAATTAGTGACTCAAATTGTCCCAAAGCTCTGCAGTTTGGACCAGAGAATTCCTCCAAATGCATTTAGGCCCTCTGATTTACAAAAGCTGCATTTCACAAGATCCACTTCTCTGCTTAGCATCTAACACAATGAGAAACCTTTATATTGTACCAGGGAGTACCTTTCTGTCTAGAGAGAATTTTGGTTAAGTTTGAGCTAACAGCCTTCTCTACACTGCAAACCAAATACAAAAAAATTTAAAATTGCATGAAGTGGACAGAAACCTGTTTTCTTCTCTAATGATAGTTCCCAAATTCTTAAGAGAAGAATGGGAGAAAAGAAAACCTGATTCTCATGAAGACTCAAAATATCCCTTTAGCAGCAACCAATGATCCTGCATCACTGGGTCCTCCTGGCTGGGTTTTAAAGGTAGAGGCTCTATGGAGACCCTCTAAACAGGAATAGGGTGAGACAACAGTGACCCCAACAATGTGACTTGCTCTTTTCCACGCAGACTCTACCTCGCTAACTTATGAAACTATGACAACAGGTGCACAGCAGGGTGAACTGGTATAGACTGGGTTGTGAAACCTACAAGTGCCAAAAATTCTCAGAAGAAACATTAAGAATAGTTCTAGAAGTTGGAAATGGCATCAAGACTATCTGCCATCAGAAGATGATTGGTAGTTATGAAGATAAGTGAGAGGGAAGAAACCCACAGCACTTGATTCATTCAATTAATGGTTATTAAGTGCTTATAACATAGACCACCATGCTCTGGGCATTTTCACAGTCCCTTCACATTTTGAACAAACAAAGACAAAAAGAGAGAGATTACTTTTCTCATTATCTGCCTTTTTTCCTTACTGGACAGTCTATCAAATACAATATAGTCCTTTCAAGATAAAGTCACATATGACAAGAAAAGGGTTTAAATGGTTATCCCTTAGTTGTCCCTCTTCACCCAAAGATTTCAAGTTATGCCCTTTTGAGTGTCCCGACAACATGATCTTGACTTCTGAGAAATGATCTAGAAGACTGAGAAAAAGGAGCACATCTATATTGTCAGCATGGAACACGGGGAGTAGGAAGCAATTCATGAAGCTCAGCCACCGTGTGGACAATCCAGAAAAAACGATGGAGTGAGGGAAACAAGATTATCAGCCTTCCAGGATGTGAGGGCTGAAAAATACACTGTTCTGCTTTCTCTTCAAGTGCAGCTGAGTCACAGTGGCTGACCTCAGTGACTGACGTATTTAGTTGGTAAAATTTGTCTGTGTTATCCCCACCTACCTAGTCACATTTATGTTCTTTCTGTGTCATCACCCCTTCCTGTATGTCCATAGCATACTCTTTCCCAGGTTCAATACTCTATATATCTTTCAGTTTTCTCCCTATCAAACAAGTTCCCAGGGAAGAATCAGGAAGTCAGATAGATAGACATGATAGATAGACAGACAGACAGACAGATAGCCTAGGTTGAATATTGTTGTTTCCATTTTAAGAAATATATAAACTTTTTAAATTATAACTTTATGGTAAAGATAAAAGCATTAGTCAGTGAACCGGAGAGATTACTATCATCAGAATTTTTCAAGAGAATGTAAAAAAATTTCCAAAATTATTCTACCTAGGCAATCCTTTGCACTTAAGACCCTATCAATACTTGAAAGAGAATGTAGACAAAAAAATTTTACTCCAGAGTCGTTTGGTCTTTGAAATATAATGTCCAGACTTCCTGTTTCAGCTCCAAGTTGACAGAAGCTTAGAGGTCATCACTCCCATGTTATAAAAAGAAAAGGCTGGATAAACTGAAATCAATGACTTTTCTAGAAGCTATCGAAGAATCAAGTTTCAGGAAATCCCTAACACTCCACACTCCACCCTAACACTCCTAGTACTGGTACGAGGAGAAACCAGTACACACAGAGAGAGTTCCATCTGAAGTAAAAGTTGCAAGAGTGATGAAAGAGTAGGAACATTCAAATAGTTGGTGAATTTCTAGAAGCTGACTTTAGAGGGCCTCCCAACTTCTAGAGTTTTGCAAAACTCTGGAAATGCCACTGATTCTCAAGATAAAAGTCCTAGAAATATCCCATCATTATTCTGGCAGGGACAGAAGAATACTAATTATAAAATAAACTCAGAACTTAGTCTAAAACGAAGACAAACTGCAGAAGAAAAGACTTTGTGAGCTTTTTCTCAACTAGGAAAAGAGCATTCCTCCCACTCCAGACCCCTCTAGGCTTCCTGTCTCACCTAAGAGAGGAAGATTGAGAGAACATAGTCAGCAGGGATAAGATCCTTAAGGCAACCAATTGGAACCACTGTAACCCAGCGAAAGAGTACAGAAAAAGAAGAAATAAAAATTCTGCACTGGGAGAAAAAAAGTTGTGAATGTCACAGTTAAGACAAGAGTTCACAGAAAGACTGATATTTAATCATAAGATTTTAAAACATTCAACCTCCTTTAGACCTATGACTACATTAACAGGCTCTTGTATAATAGTAGATTTTAGCTGAAAGAGATGCAAAGCACAGATGCTCTTAGGAGCAAAATATTTCTTAAAGTCAATGGGGAAGACATAACAAATATACTAGAGGAAGTGAAGCCTCTAGCATCTTTAGTTACAGCAAACTTTAAACACAGCCTAACTTCTAATGATTAACATAAATCCTCACACAAACAGGCTATTTACCTCAGGTTCTAATATCCAATATAACATTTTTGGCCTTCACCAAAAAAAAAAAAAAAAAAAAAAAATTTCAAATCATACCAAAAAGCAATTTAAAAAAATCATAGTCTGGAGAGACAACACAATCATCAGAGCCAGAAACATATGCAACAGACATTTAAAGGGAATTTAGAAGAATTAGAACTCATGTATTAAGGATTCTAATAGCAAAAGTAGAAAAACTACAAGAACATACGGGTCATCCTTGTCCTCTCTCTTTTTCACCCTCACAGTCTCACCAATTTCTATCAATTCCACCTCAGAAAATCTTTGACCTCCATCACTCTTCAGTTTCACTGGGACTGAAATGATTGAAGCCCTCAACATTCTTTGCCTAAATTATCATAAAAGACTACTGATTAGGATAGCCTATCTGATCTTTCACTTCCAGTTTTTCCTCCATAAATCTCTGGAATTAGTTTTCTAAAAACAAATCCAATCCTGTCTCACTGATGCCTAGAGGTCTCTTCAACTTTCCATGACTTAGAGAATAAAATTCAAACTCATATCACAACATACAAGATACTCACAAGTTGTTGGCCTCAACAGCGTCTCCATCTTTTTTTGCATATTTTTCTTCTTCTGTTGTATTTATAAAAATGTAATTACAAGTTTTCGTATCTTCTTCTCTTTCACCTGCTATTTATGTCTCAAAGGAGGTGACTATGATCATTTGGAGAATGTACTGCCAAAGACTAACTCTTGAAAGAGTGAGGAGAGTGAGCAATCATTCTCTTCTCTAGAAAGAATTTCCAGAAATTCATCTTGATCTTCCATGATAGTGATCTCACCATGGAAGGCAAACCTTGTAGTAAAGGTACCGGAGTCCCTGGAACTTAAAAAAGGAGCTGCAATTGGGGGTGAGGTAGATAGACAATCCTCTCTTTCAGTAAAGTTAATGTAATCAAACCCTTTTTGGTTAAAGAGGGTTCATGCTTCAAAAGTTGGAAGCATGAAAATTTGCCCAACCCCAAATACCATAAATTGGCAGCAATTCTTGGAACTATTTTACAAGGAGCAGATCCCACAGTCACTCTTCATTAGCAGTGTTATGAGCTTCTGGATCCATGGAAGATGACCTCAGATGGGCCAGAAAGGAGTAAGTATCAAGAGCTGTGTCCCTGGCTACTAGATGTGGGATACCCTTAGGTAAGCATGACACAGAAACTATGGATTATTCACCACTGCAAATTGTCCTTCAAAGATTCTCAGTGACTTGTAAACAGGAGCCAGAAGCCAATCTGCAGAAACTGTCAAAATGATCAGTTGTCCACAGTGACATCATGTGGCTGCAAGAAGTAATGAC
Source organism: Solenodon paradoxus (assembly GCA_004363575.1). NCBI lineage: Eukaryota > Metazoa > Chordata > Mammalia > Eulipotyphla > Solenodontidae > Solenodon > Solenodon paradoxus. The sequence goes on along the minus strand of RJWH01000483.1, from coordinate 620,418 downwards.
AGTAGCAAACCCATCTATTCCCCTAATAAACCTCAAATTTCAGATGATGTAAGGTCCTGTAGTTCATATAATGTCAGGGGGAATGCTAAAAGGAAGATGCTGAATGGTCTCAATTTGGCACGATAGTGTTCCAATTGATGTTGTCATTGCTGCTACTGTTGAAATGAAAAATAAATTGCTTATGGCCATAACTGTCTTCTAGTGTAGACAGCATTCAAACTCAGGAAAAAAATATTTACAACTCATACCACTGAAAACGTGCTTTATCTAAAAACCCTTTTTATAAAGGGAAATATACAGGAAGTTCTGGAACTCTGTAAACCAGAAATCATCCTACTTGTTCTAACTGATGTGGAGGCTGGGGGCTGGAGCCTCTAAAACTCAGACTCCTTATGTATTTATCTCAACCCGCAACAGTAGGCTCTGAGTCCCTCCACAGAATTCATAGTTGAAGACCTGCTTCGCTGATGACGGATAGCTGGTGAAGAATGTAAATCAAGGATGATATCACCATATCATCTATGTAGGTCAGAGGATGTTTTTTAACAATGTAGAGAGGACACAGCAAGATTGGGAACAAGACAACTGACTTGTAAGGGCAGACAAGACTTTTGATAGGTAAAATGTCAGGAATAATATTAGACATCAGTACACACAAAGCATGCTGAATGAATCTAATTACAGATACAAAATCTATTAGTAAATCATTATCAAAACCAGAAATAATCTCTCAGCAGTCCTAGCAAGAAAAGATTAAATCTATGACTACCTTGGAAATATGATTATCACAAAGTTCTCAAATTGAACACTTGTCTATTAAAAAGCTTATTTTATACAAACTTTTCCCCCTCAAAGGAAGCTTGGAAAATTGTTTTCATAAAAATGAGCTTAAATTGTGATGAAAACTAAGGGATTTAAGCCTGTAGTGATTAAAAATCATGTTTCCAAGTTAATATTTAGGGAAACTAATAAAAGAAATTCTTAGCAGAAAAGTACAGAGTGCCTGCTGGGATAAAAATGAGATGAAGTTTCCAAGCAAACTTTAAGAAAAAATAAAGTAGAAAACAGTGTTTTTAACAAAAATGTGGATTTAAACATGTTATAATAAATATATTTTGAAGTTAGTTTTAAGAAAATATCTGAGTTAAACACATTATAAATAAAAGTATTTGGAAATTAATATTGTTATTTTTAAAACTAGTACTAAGGGAAACTTTAGTATAACATGCAATTTTAACAGAAAAAAAAAGTACATTGAAGTTATATAATTGCAGCAGACACAGACAAATCTAAGTGAGGGACTCTGAAACAATAATGAAATTGTCCCAAAAGGAGCCGGGAGTTTGTACTGTACTTCTCCTCTCCCACCCCACTCCCCACCACTAGCCTCCCGAGTGCCCAGGCGTGGAATGTAGGCTGCCCCCTGGCGGATGCGGAATAACCTGTAGTCTGGGGTGATGCCCGGGAGGACTGAGCTCTGAGTTGCTGGCAACCTGGAAAATGAGTAACTGGGTCCTGTTTTGCTTTGCTTTTGGTATATATTGGGGAGGGGGCCATAGGGAACTGGAGAATCTACATTAAATTTTTGAAACACTTGGCAAAGAGCATCAGCAATAAATTTAAAGGATTTAGGAAGGAATCACATAATAGAGAACTTCAAGTACAATAGAGCTTAACAATGTCTCACCAATTCAAGAACAGACATCTTAATGAAAATGCAAGTTCCTAAAAAGTCATCAAGGAAAGAGTGTTTTAAAATATTTAAGCAAGAAAAAGGGAGGGAAGTTATGTCAGGTAATTTTCTTCATTTCACCACATGGAAACTGACAAATTCCAAATTCACAGGCTATTGAAATACAAGTGATGTTTTAGGAAAACAAAAGTAAGTTAAATTACAACTTTAGAAGATAAAATATGGGATGGCCCTGAAGCAGCTGTGATATTACTTACACCAGATATAGAAGGGAATATCCCCTATTTTCCTAGATTTAGATCCTGTCATATAGCAAGCTGAATCCAAGCAGGCATCACATAGCAGACAGTTGGGACCAGACATGCCCACAGAATACCCTCAAAAAACTCACTGTTCATCTCTCTCTTAGCCTACATAACAAAGCCAAGAATCAAAGAAACCATTCGAAATATAGGTCAACAGAATGCAATATTCTTGAGTTTTTCCTTTCTTTTCCTGTACTCCCCAACTCAAGTCAAGCAAGAGTCATTCTACTTGATCACCATAGGGATATTAGCACTTCACTCCCTTGTTGGAATGGTATTGCTGATCTCTCCTCTGTATGCTATTTGAGAAAAATGTTAAAGCATGGGGAAAACATTGTCAGATAAAATCTGACCACATGGGGCTTACTTATACCAAAAAAATTATTTATTATTTATCTGAAATTCAAATGTGGGTGTTCTGTGATTTTATGTATTAAATATGACAATCCCTATAATGAATTTATCAATACATTTGTCCTAGAGGAGAATTATTATGTGAACACTTGTCTGACTGACATTTAGTCAAAAAGAGAAGAAATAAAAACAGAAGGATAAAGACACCAGTCAATATGTCTTTCTGGTATCTTCCTCTCAGCCCAACCCACTAGAAGAGAGAAAAATTCACAATGGCAAAGGTAAGGGGATGGAATAAAAGAGCAGCTACAAATCTACTGAGCCATATCCAGATAGGAGAAAGGGAGAGAAAATGAATGCTAAATCAGATGTCAGAAAAAAATTTTAACTTAATTTAATTGGGTTGGACTGTGTTATTTATCTATTTTCATAAAACAAATGCATAAGCTTAAAACAAAAGATATTTATTATCTCATAATTAAGGTGAGAATGGAAACTATAGTTTAGCCAGGTTCTCTGTGTCAGGTTACAATCAAGATATTTGCTAGGGCTGAAGTCACCTCCAGTAAAACTGAAAAAAGATGGTATGCCAAGTTCACTCTCATGGTAGTTACTAGTATTCATCCTTAAGAGATCTGAGACTGAAAGCTTTGGCTTCTCCCAGGCTACTGGCAGGAGACTAGCTTGGTTCCTTGAGATATGGGTCTTTATAACATGGAAGTCATTTTAGATGCTGCCACACACTGCACTGACTTACTGAGAGTGGTCAGAAAGCCATGATGCTGCCCAAACTCATTACGGATGGGAAATGGAGTTAATAGAACATAATAAAAATGGTATTGAGGCCAGAACAACTTGGAGAACAGAAGAAGACTAACAGCCGGCTCTTCAGCTGGGAGACAAGGGAGGGGATTTAACAGAGAATACAGCAGAAAAGGGGAGCCCCCAGAAAAGAGAGTTTTGCGGTGCGGAAGTGATCTGCCTTCCCCTGCCAGAACCTAGCTAGAGCTGCGCAAGCCACAACATTCTAAAGAGTACAAAACAGTCACAGTGACCTCCAGCACCCACCTGGGGTTTGAGATAATAGGATTCCACTGCTCAGTACCTCTTCTCCCAGGGGCAGCCCTGCTGATCTCTAGCAGCACGAACTCAGAGCAGGGAGCCACAAGCCTAGCCAAACTGAGCAACAGTGCCAGCAACTCTTGGCTAGAAAAAGCCCAAGAGAAAATTTAAGAAAGAAAGAACAGGAGCATACAGGTACTGTGCAACCTCCACTACACATCTGGAGTCTTGGGCCCCCTGGAAATCAGGATCCAGTGGCTAAGATCCTGGAAGAACAGCCTGTGGAAAGAACTTGACCCTGATGGTTTGGTAAATACAAGGGACAGAAGTCCAGAGAGCAGACTCAAGTCACATAGCCCCAGCCAGCAGAGTTCTACCAACAAAACAAGCCTACTTCCCCCCCACCATTAGGTGGTAAATCTAGATGCTCACAGATGACCACTACAGCCCCTAACCCTGTACCCACCCCACTCAGCAGCCATCATCACTCTCTGACACAGCAAGACACACTATGGAAGCCCGTAAGAGTCAAAAATAGAAAATAAAACAAAAATAGAGTACCCCCTGGTAGAAATTAAAACAAACTAGCTGATCAGCAAGATCCCAAATCATGGGAGTCTGCAATCATAAAGAAATTCAGAGAATTAAAAGAAAATTCTGATAAAGAAAACAAAGAGCTTAAACAAATAATTAAGCACTAACAGGTGGAGATTAAAGCTCTACAGAAAAAACTAACAGGAATACAGGATTTAAAGGAGATAATTCATGAAACTAAGAATAATATAGAAAGCTACAGAACCAGAATAACCCAAATGGAGAAAAGGATTAGTGATCTAGAGGATAGTAATGCAGAAAGGAGCCAAGAAGAAGAAAGAAACGAAATGCAAAAAAAAAAAAAGAAGAAACACTCAGAGAACTATCTGACACCATCAGGAAAGGCAACATTGGACTACTGGGTATCCCAGAAGGCTAAGAGAAAAAGAGAGAGGAACAGAGAACATTTTCAAGGCAATAATGGCTGAAAACTTCCCAAATCTAGAACAAGTAACAAACATACAAGTCAATGAAGCAAACATAATTGTGAAGCTATCAAAAATCTAAGACACAGAAGACAAAGAAAGAATTTTAAAGTTAGCAGGGGTAAAAAACAGACAACATATAAAGGCACTCCTATCAGACTAACCTCAGACTTCTCAGCAGAAACTCGACAGGCAAGAAGAGAATGGAATGATGTCTTCAATATACTTCAGGACAAAAATTGCCAGCTAAGAATACTACATCGGCAAAACTCTTTCAAATTTGAGAGAGAAATTACAGTTTTTCCCAACAAAAACTAAGAGTCTGCAACCACAAGACCTCCTCTACAAGAAATGTTAAAAGAGGCCCTACTAACTAAATCAAAGAGGGAAATCTTCAAAAATATAACAAAGTAGCAAAAAAAAAAAAAATCAGAAAACAAAAATCAAAATGGCAGTAGCAAGTTCTCAAATGTTAATAACTACTGTAAATGTAAATGGATTGAACCTTCCAATTAAAAGGCACAGAGCTGCTAAATGGATTCAGAAACATAATCCAAGTCCATGTTGTCTACAAAAAATTCATCTTAGGTCAAGAGACAAGCAACGGCTTACAGTGGATGGATGGAAAACAGTACTGCAAGCTAATACCGAATCTAAAAGAGTCGGAACAACTGTACTCAAATCAGATAAGGAAGTCTTTAAACCAAAGAAAATTTAAAAAAATAAAGATGGAAATTATATAATGATAAAGGGATCAATACAACAAAAATACGTAACACTTATTAACATTTATGCACCCAATAAAGAATACACAAATATATTAAGCAAATATTAATAGATCTAAATAAGGATATTGACAGCCACACAAAAATAGTAGGGGACTTTAATACTCATCTTTCAGTAAAAGATAGATCATCCAGAGTGAGAATCAACAAAGAAACAAGATCTTTAAATGACAAAACAGAAGAGTTGAACCTAATAGACATATATAGAGTACTTCACCCCAAAACTCTAGACTACACAGTCTTCTCAAGTGCTCATGGAACATTATAAAAGATAGACCATATGTTGGGACACAAAACAAGTCTCAATAAATTTTCAAAACTTGAAATCATATCTAGCATCTTTTCAGATCACAATGGCATCAAACTAAAGATCAACCAAAAGGAGAAAGAGAGGAAAACCATAAAAGAGTGGAGATTAAACAACGTTGTTGAGCAACCAACGGGTAAAAGAAGAAATTAAGGAAAAATTTTAAAATATCTGGAATCAAATGAAAATGAAGAAACATCATATTAGAATCTATGGAATGCAGCAAAAACAGTAATAAGAGGAAAATTTATAGTGATACAATCCTACCCCAGAAAATAGGAAGAATCACAAATAAAAAACCTAAGCTATCACCTAAAGGAACTAGAAAAAGCAGAAAAACAGAAGCCTAAATCCAACAGAAGGAAAGAAATTATAAAGACTAGGTCAGAATCAATGAAATGCAGATTAGAAAGACTATTCAAAAACTCAATGAATCCAAAAGTTGGTTTTTCTAGAAAATAAACTAGGCCATTAGCCAGACTCACAAAAAAGAGGGGAGGGAAATCACAAATAAATAGAATCAAAAATGAAAAAGAAATAATCACGACAGATACAACAGAAATACAGAGGACTATAAGAATACTACGTACAACTATATTGCAACAAACAGGATAACCTAGAAGAAATGGACACATTCCTGGAAAGGTACAATATCCCAAAACTAAACAGAGAAGATCTAGAAACTATGAACAGGTTAATCACAAGCAAGGAAATTGAAACTGATCAAAAATAAAAAACTCTGGACCAGACGGTTTCACCAGCAAATTCTACAAAGCATTCAAAGAATTAATTCCAATTCCCCTTAAACTGTTCCATAAAATAAAGAGGGAAAACTTCCAAACACTTTTCATAACACCAATATTATGCTGATTCCAAAACCAGATAAAGTCTACACCAAAAAAGAAAACTATAGAGCAATATCCTTAATGAACACTGATGCAAAAATTCTCAACAAAATACTAGCAAATGAATTTCAACACCATATAAAAAAATCACACACATGATCAAGTGAGATTTATTCCAGGGATGCAGGGATGGTTCAACATATGCAAATCAATAAATGTGATACACTATATCAATAAAAAAAGGACAAAAAACACATGATCATCTCAATAGATGCAGAAAAAGCATTTGATAAGATTCAACACCCATTTATGTTAAAAACCCTCCAAAAATAGGTATAGAAGGTAGGTACTTCAACATAATTAAGGCTATACATGACAAGCCCACAGCCAACATTGTACTCAACAAAGAAAAACTGAAAACTTTTCCCCTAAGATCAGGGACAAAACAAGGATGTTCACTCTCACCATTACTATTCAATATAGTGCTGGAGATTCTGGTCAACGCAATTAGAGAAGAAAAACATATAAACCGTATCCAAATAGGAAAAAAAGAAGTGAAACTATCACTTTTTGCAGATGACATGATGATATACATAGAGAACCCCAGAGAATCAAGTAAAAAGCTGCTAGAAATAATAAACAAATACAGTAAAGTGGCAGGATACAAGATTAATGCTAAAAAATCTGTTGCATTTCTGTATGCCAACACTGAAAATACAGAAAGAAAACAATACTGTTTGCAATTACACCAAAAAAAAAAAAAAAAACAAACACCTTGGAATAAACCTAACTAAAGAGGTAAATGACCTATATTATGAGAACCATAGGAAATTGCTAAAATAATGAGAAACGACACAAAGAAATTGACATATATTCTATCCTCATGGATTGGATGAAAATTCCAAAGACATTCTTCACAGACATAGAACACAAAATAATGAAATTTATCTGGAACAACAAACAACCCAAGATAGCAAAAACAATCCTCAAAAAAAAAAAGCAACAGTGTAGGAGTCATGCTTCCTGACTTTGAACTCTACTACAAAGCAATAATAATTAAAACAGCATGGTACTGGTATAAAAACAGAAAGAGAGATCAATGGAACAGAACTGAAAGTCCAGAAATAAATCCACATATATATGGACACCTAATTTTTTGACAAAGAAGCCAAAAACTGACAAAGGGGCAAGGACAGCCTCTTTAATAAATGGTGCTGGGAGAACTGGAGAGTCACATGCAAAAGGCTGAAACTAGACCATTACATAACACTATGGATTAAAGATATACACATAAAACCAGAAACCATCAAGCACAAAGAAGAGAATGAAATCAAAACATTATTAGACATAGACCTAAGAGATATCTTTGACAACTCAACTCCCATTGCAAGATAAATAAAATCTAAACTAAACAAGTGGGATTACATAAAATTAAAAAGTTTCTACTCAGCAAAAGAAACTCAAATAAAAACAAAAAGGCATCCAACTGAATGGGAAAAGATATTTGCCTCTCACGCCTCAGATAAGGGGTTAATATCTAAGATACACAAAGAACTCAAAAAATTGGACAGAAAAAATACAAGCAATCCAATCAAAAAAATGGGCTGATGACCTTAATAGACACCTCTCCAAGGAAGACATACAAATGGCCAGCAGGTTCATGGAAAGATGCTCTACATCGCTTGTCATCAGGGAAATGCAAAACAAAACGATGATAGTAAGAATGGCTACTATCCAAAAAAACAATGGAAATAATAAGTACTGGAGAGGATGTAGAGAAAAGGGAACTCTAAATCACTGTTGGTGGGAATATAAAGTGGTGCAACCATTCTAGAAAGCAGTTTGGAGTGTCCTCAAAAATTGAGAATGGAAATTCCATATGATCCAGTTTTTCCTCTACTGGGCATTTACTCCAATGACATAAAAACACTTATCCAAAGAGATATGTGCATCCCTATGTTCATTACAGCACAATTCACAATAACTAAGAGCTGGAAACTACCTAAATGCCCATCAACAGAGGAGTGGATAAAGAAGATGTGGTACATATACACTATGGAATACTATGCAGACATCGAAAAGGGAGAGATCCTGCCATTTGAAAAAATGTGGATGGACTTGGAGAGAATTATGCTTATTGAGATAAGGCAGAAGGAGGACAGACATCATATGATGAGTAAAGAGAAAACAAAAAAAGTCATAAATTAAACAACACTAAAAATGAGGAGGAGGGGAGGAGAGAGAGAGAGAAGGAGAACACTAGTCCAAACAACTGTGGACTCTTAGAGATGAGAGACAAAAAGGCAAATCAGGCGGTACCAAAGTGACAGGTGAGGGATGGGAGAAATGGGATGAAGAGAATTAACTGTAAATAAAGGGAGAAAAAAAGGGGGGGAATATTAGTAAATCTACTATGCTATTTGTAAATGTAAAAATACCACTATGTATACCTCAAAACAAGTCACTGTCAAAGTGCAATATCCCTTCAATAATAATAAAAAATAAAATTTAAAAAAGGTATCGAGGGAAAAATGAAATGTGTATATTTGTATTCACTGAGTACAAATAGTTTTGTAAAGGGAATTAAAAAATTTTATCTTCCTAAAGCAACTAACAGCTATGTAGTAGGAAAGGGACATAGTGTGGCAGATTGGAGACAACTCATTCTTTGGAGATCATCAAAACCCTATCTGAAGTTCAGCTTCACCACAACAGTAACCTTGGGTTAATTAACATCTTTGAAACACAATCTTCTCAGTAATCAGGGTTGTGATGAGAATAACAGATAATATATATGATTATGTAAAGTGCCCAGCCTACACATCAAACTATTATGCTCATTTACCATTACACAGTCCTCCACAGCTCATTTATCCCAGTTGAGTGACCAAAAGAAACCAAATTGTTCTCATTCTATCGTAAAGCATGAAGATGACAGAGCCATAGCAATAATTTATGCATAAGTAAGAATACTCTTTCTAGACTGCATCTGAATTTTGTCCTACATATATAATTTTAGCAAGGTTAACTCGTTGCTCATGAATTTCACTTTTCTAAAGAGAACAGAAAATCATCTTTTGACACCAAGGCGGAACTCTGTATGACTTGTTGGTATTCTCTCGTAAAGTGTTTCTGGGTCAAGATGGTAGAGGAGAATCCAATGTAGACATAAATAAGCACAACTACCCCGCTCACCAGCAAAAGTCTCAACCTAAAGAACATCATGGGACTTTGTCTCAGTTCAGACAAAAGTAGGCCAAAGAAGAAAAAAATATCTAAGTTATAAGAAAGATTTGTCCCCCTCCCAACAGGAGATTTTCAGGATAATACTATTTCTTCTTCATCATCATCATCACTGTCATCATCAGTTCATCACAACCACCACTATTTTCTGAGGTTTCATCACATGTAGATCTTCCTTGACTTATGATGGAGTCACATGCAGATAAACCCAGGGTAAGTTAAAGTATCCTAGGTTGAATATGTATTTAATACACCTACCAAACACCATAGCCTAGGTGATAACCTAATTTAAACATGTACTTACATTAGCCTACAGTTGGTCAAAATCTTCTAACACAAATCATATTTTATAATGAAGAGCTGACTGTCTCATAATTTATAGACAACTGTACTGAAAGTGAAAAAAACTCCCTGGAGACTTGGCTGCTAGCTCATGATCACAGGGGTGACTAAGAGCTGCAGCTTGCGGCCACTGTCCAGCATCACAAGAGAGTATCACACCACATATCACTAGCCCAGAAACAGTTCAAAATATAAAATCTGAAGAACAGCTTCTATTGAATGAGTATCACTTTTGATAAAGTAAAAAAATTGTTAAGTTGAACCATCTTAGGTTAGGAACTGTACATTATTAACTTACAGCTGTGTACAAATTACCCTAAAATGTTATAGCTTAATTATTTAAAACAATGAGTATTTGTGATTGCATACAGCTACAGAGGACTGTGAATCCATAAATATTTCAGTTAATTTCTTCTGGATCAGAAGCTATCAAGAGGTTGCAGTCAATCTGTTGGTTGGGGAAGATGCTCGCTGTAATCATCTGAAAGCTTAACTGAGGTTGGAGGATTCACTTCCAAGCTCACTCATCTGTCTGCTGTCTGGAGGCTTCAGTTCCTGAGAGCAGCATGACAACTGGCTTCTCCCAAATGGAACAACTGAAGAGGGACTGACCAAGAGAGAAGCTATAGTGCCTTTGTTTAACTTATCTTCCACTTCAATGTATTCCTTAGAAGCATGTAATTAAATCCAGCCCACACTGAAGGGGAGGATGATTAGACTACAACTCTTGGAAAGAGGAATATCAGAGTATTGTGGACATGTTTTTAAAATCATCACACTCTATTACAGAGATTATGGTAAACCTAATACACATACTTTCTATTCTGGTGAAAAAGAAAAAAATATTTATCATGCATTTAATTAGTCAAAAAACATTTATTGCAGACTTCACCTCCCCTAAGAGACTGTTTTATTCAGTCCTTTGTGCATCTTACTCCTATTTCTGGTTTCCGGATTTGTTCTTTTCCTTATTATGCTATTCTGGTCTTTTCCTAGAGTCTCACATCTTCTCCCCTCTGGCTAGTAAAACACTCTCACAGTTGTGTTTCCTTCAAGTAAACTAACATATTGCCAGGTAGTGTTTTAAGTCTACACCTACATTCATCACTTAACTACTGTCTGTAGCAGAGAGATAATAAAGTATTAGTTGAGGAAGTGATCGGTGCCAAGTTGTCTCTTACACAAGAGAACATAGTCACCTTCAAATGTGATTTGGAAAGAAAAAATAAGTTGTTTTCACCAGAACCAGTTCCCTCCATATATTCTCAGAAATTCCTGCTTAGAGGAAAGTTACTAAAGTTAATCTTTAAGATGTAAGTTCTCCCAAAGGTGTAAAAGTGAAACTATTAGCAGCAAGCATTCCTTAACTACAACTGCTCTGTTAAGTTATTCAACCACCCTAGGTTCAGAAGTTAGATATAATAAACATGTGTGCTTGAAACAAAGAAACTTGGGAAAGACATGGATTCAGTTCCCAAAGGATTCTTCAGAGGTGACTCAGGAGACAGAGGAGAGTCTAGGATATCAGAGACAGAATGAGGGGAATTCATTAAGTATGTCTTACTGACATACTTCTCTCAAAGTAAAACCTTAGGGACGGTCATGAGCTCACCTAACTTAATCAAGAGGCATTGCACTCCCTGGATGCAGAAATAAGGAACAGCAATGAAGCAGAATATACAGGCAGAGAATTAAGTCTACAAGGATCTTCTGACCTTTTAGAATTATTTCTTCCTAGAGAAAGGGAGGTTGAAGACTCATCTATATACTCCCGTCCCAATTGCATGGGGACTCCCTAGGGGACAAGAATTCCTCTATTTCTGAAATGCAAATCAAAACACCAATGAAGATATGACTTCAGGCCTGTGAGACTGGCTATTATCCAAAAGACTACAAATAGCAAATGGCAGTGAGGATGCAGAGAAAAGAGAACACTTTTAGACTGTGGGAATGTAAATTCATCAAAAGCAGTATGGAGAGTCTTAAAAAATTGAGAATGGAAATCCCATATGATCTCATCATCCCAGTTATAGCTATTTACCTCCCCCCCAAAAAGCCACTAATTCTCAAAGATATATGTGCCCCCATGTTTACTGCAGTATTAATCACAATAAGCAAAAGTTGGAAACTACCTAAGTTTCCACCATCAGATGAGTGAAGAAGATAAGGTATATATGCACAACGGAATACTATTCAACCATAAAAAGATGAAATCCTGCTATTTGTGACAACATAGATGGAACTAGAGGGGGTTATGCCAAATCAAATAAATCAGAATGAGAAATAAAAATACTAGATAAGCTCACTCACATGTGGATTTTAAAGAAACAAAGCAATGAAACACAAAACAGAACACTGAAGATTGTTTGACTGACAATGGAACATGAGATTACCAGCAGGGAAGGGAGTGTGGGTTTGAAGCAAGCAGTGGTGGGGTTCAATGGGCAATGGTGAAGAAGTTTTCATAATGTAGTGGTGGGTATGATATGTTGTCATATATTCGAGGAATGAGGAACATGAATATATGAGCTTGCATTATTTTGTAAATCAAAGTCACATCAATTTTTTTAATCCCTCTATTTCTCTGTACCTGTGAGCTTCTGCACCTAAGAAGAAGACCCTAGAAAAGACAGTGGAAGGACATATTGGTCTCACCTTGAATGAGTGCTGTCTATTCCATAGGCCCCTGATTTCAGGTGGATCTGTTCACAGAAGGATTTGTGATGAGGGACACCAGAAGCATCTTCTAAGGGGCAACTGCAGAAAGGGGATGCTGGAACAAGCATCAACTATATCACATTTTTACTTAGGATTAGTGCTAAATATGTCTATTTTGAATTCCTGTGCAATCAAGAATTAATTACTACACAACAGAGAAGTCGTCCTTCTGAGATTCCCCATAGCATAATGCTTATGGTATGTTAAAATGAAACACCAAAAGCACAAAAGAAAAAAAAATTAACTTTCATTGAAAATTATAACATCCGTGTTCCAAAGGACTTTACCAAGCAAGTGAAAAGAGAAGTCATCAAACAGAAATTATTTTCCAACTATGTACATGATAATAGACTTGTACCTAGAATATATAAAGAGTTTACAATCAATAATTTAAAAAGACAAGCAACTCAAATTATTGAGGAAAGGATTTGAATGAACATTTTCCAAAGATGTACAAATGACCAATAAGCACAAAAAATACAATCAACCTGTATTAGCTACCATGGAAATCAACCAAAATCCCAATGAGATACCATTCCATATCCACTGAAATGTCTATAATCAGAAATACAGATAATAACATACGTGAGGAAATTAGAGCTTTCATTCAGTGCCACTAGTATTGTAAGTAGTACAGTCACCGTGGAAATCATCTGGCATTTCCTCAAAATTTAAACATGGAGTGACCATAGGACTCAACAACTAACTCTAACCTAGATAAATACCCACAAGGAAGGAAAAGTATACCCACATAAAAACCTGTACACACATGTTTGTAGCAGCATTATTCATAATAATGTAAAAGTTAAATCAAATTAAATGTCTATCAACTGGTGAACAGTTCAACAGAATGTGGTGTATCCATAAAACGGAATATCATTTGGCAACAAAAAGAAGATACTGATATATGCCATAACATGAATAAACCTTGAAACATTACTTAAATAAAAGATGCCAGTCACAATCAACCACATATTGTTTGCATCTTCTTATATGGAATGTCTAAAATAAGAAAATCTAAAGAATAGATGAGTGGTTGTCTAAGACTTGGGAAGGTTGGAGAGAAATGAGAAGTGCTGCTAGTGGCTGGATTTCTTTATAGAGTGACAAAAAGTCTGAAGTTATAGAATGTTGATGGTTTCACCCTTGTGAACATATTAAAAGTCACTGACTCATACAATTTACATATGTAAATTATACAGTATGTAAATATATCTCCACTATTACAAAAGAAATTTTAAGAAAGATCAGTGTGATACTACAGTGAAATTTTTTAAAGGCAATAGAGAATTACTATAATCAGTCTATAATAAATACTGAGCATCTGCTGCATGCAAACCACTATCAATAAAAATATGGCAAAAATCCACAGTGATAGCAATGATATAAATCACTGTATAACACTAATGCATATTTCAATACAGGCTATGCATGCCAGATAAAGAAAAGGCTAATGGCATGTCTCTTCAATATAGGTAGTTATTAAATTTTTAAGTGAAGGTAAGCAATCAAATTGCTTATCAAAATTTAAATCTTAATTGTTCAGCCGTCAGCTATAAATTTTAAAGAAGATTCATAAGCACAGTCTATGATCAAAACCTATGGAAATCCCAGGAGAATATCAAACACAAATGAGTTGCCAGAGGATATTCCATATAGAATTAAACACTATCCATTTACGATTAATAAATCATTTATTTATAGTTTCATACTCTTTGTTGGGGAAGAACTAAAAAAAAATTTTCATTCTAAGAAGTTCCTAAGATTTTAGCTATTGTATACAATCTTAGAAAAAAATCTTAAGTTGAGAAACCGCAACTTATAAAATGAGAATTTAAGAAAGATGGGTTAATTCTCATTCTAATAATGAGGTAAAAACATCCAGGTATCTCAGTGAGCATCTGGACATTATCCAAACCCAGAAGAAACTAAAAATTCTGCTCAGTGACAACACAGTTATTTAACTCAAAAGAGCAATTTAAGATAACACAATGTAACTCAAATCTGTGCAAGGAAATTTGTCAGGTGAAAGTATTTCTTCGTTAAAAAAACATTGCTGGCAACTAAGAGAGGGAAAATGCATGTCAAATTGTGAACAGGTTTAGAGAATTACCCTGACTGATTCTGCAACCATGTGCAAATTTGTTCCTTTTCAGATCTTTATGAGGGTAATTGCCCTCATATGGTTCAAGACAGATATATAGGTTGATGGGAAAATGTAGCAGTTTTATATAGATATAGATATGTAGATTTAGATATAGATTTGTTTACATTTATATACACACATGTGTATATGTAAGTAAAAATACTAACTGTATTTATAATATAATTATATGTATACATATAACATGTTCTAGGTAGAGACAGACATATTTTAGGTATATCTTGAGCAAGGAAGACTCTGTAACACAAAAATCTCACTATGACTATCTACCAGCTGAGGTTGCACTTATATTTACCCTGAAGTTTTCTTAAATGCCTTTATGTTAGCACTTTATTTCACATACCCATTGTGTGAGGCAGGAATCAAAAGATGCAGCATTTTTATTTTATCATAATGTGCTAGTTGATTTTCTGAGATGCAAAATAAATGGGAAGAAAGAGAGAAAAACCAGCTGCCAGATCATCTCTTTATAATTTCACATTTGCAATATTATATAAGCAGTGACTTTTGCTTAAAAAAGGAAGTTTGAGGGTCTTAATATGGCTTTATTAGAGTCCTTTCTAAGTGGGAACTAAGTCCCACACCTGGTTCACCTGTTTTGAAAATCCACACTGTTCAGTCATTTAGCCTCTTTAATTAGCTCCCCTTTGAGACTAAAACACAAACTGAGCTTATACTCATAAAATACACAGAAAAGATTTCACTCAAATCTAAACTAAGCAGTAATTGGTTTTGCCTTTCCTATGGGGCTCAATGGACTGTCCCAGTCTCAATGTCCTTCATTAGCAAGTGTGAGTAGTACTTCCTTCTGAGGGTCTTTGAAGATGGAGACCTATGTGATTTTGTATCCAGTACCTTCCCTGCATTGGCTGAAATTTGGAATAGTCTTCCCAGGATGACTCCCTGCTGTACTTCTCCATGGCTTTTGAAACTAGTTTCTAGAAAGTGATCACAGAAGCAGGTGATACTAAAACTAAAATCATTCAAAAATAATAGTTACCAGGGACTGAGGGGTAGAGGAATAAGGAAATATTGCTTAAGGGTGCAAGCTTTCTTCTAGTAGTAAATAAGTCCTAGAGACATAATGCAAATTATAGTGAATATAAGAAAAATTGCATTATAATAATCAAATGTGCTGAGACTAGACCTAAATTACTAAAACTATAAAAAAAGACAGCAATTATGTAATGTGATAGAGGCGCTAACTATCCACTACAATGGCAGTCTTATAACAATATATAAATGAATCAAGTTAACACGTTGTACCCCTTGAAGTAACACAATGTTATATGTCATAGCTAATTCAGTTTGAAAGTTATTGGAGTTTCTTCTTTTTGAAATTACATGGCCTATGTATTTCTAGGATGAGCTCAGAGAAGAACCCACTGTTCCCTTTATTCTCCAGAGAGAGGCTCTGCTCCCACAAGCTGGGAAGAAAGGACAAAAGAAAGGGAACAAACAATTATTAACCCTCTATATGCAGAGGCTTAGGTTCTGATCTTACTTAACCTTTATACCAAATCTTAAGATGTATGTTATTATCCATTCAAAGACATACTCAAATAAGGAAGGTGAGTCTCAAGGTCGCACAGGGTATCAGGCAGAGCACAATAGCCTTAAAGCAGTGGTTCTCAGTTCCCTTGTGATTGTGGGCTTCTCTTAAATCTGGTAACAGTTAAGAGTATTCCAGGTTTACATTTTGCAAACTCGTGGAACCAGGCACCCCTTGATGCCTAACTTAGACTCTAACAGATTACCTCTTTATAATGTCACTTTAGCAACATTATGTAAGCAGTGCTTTTGCTAAGAAGCTGAAGGTTGAGGGTCTTAATACAGATTTACTAGGATCTTTTCTAAATGGGAACTGCTCTCACACCTAGTTCACCAGTTTTGAAAATTCATACTGCTCAGTCATTTAGCATCTTTAATTAACTCCCCTCTGAGACTTAAGCACAAAACTGAGCTCATACTCATCTACACGGAAAAGATTTAAATATATCCAAATTTCAAGATTTCCTCTTTACAAAAACCATCCTGCCTTCTGCTGGACATGGCTGGGAGGAGGTAAAGGAAATTACCCAATATTAAAAATATCTATTTTCTCTCACTCCAAAAGTTTTCATCTATCTACCCTGTTAGTTCATAAATATCTTACGAATCTTTTTCTACTGAGGAATAGATTTTAATCAGAAACTACTTGTAAGTTACTACTTGTAAATCAAATTATTTCAAAAGCTATTTATCAGTTTCCTATATTGTTTTCCAGTTTCTCTCCAGCAATTCAACTTCTGAATATTTTTAAAAAGAATCGTAAACAAGATCACAGAGAGATCCCTACACTCTGATATCCATTGCAGATTATTCACAGTAGTAAAGAGGTGAAAACAACCAAAATGTCTATCAATTAATAAATGCATAAAGAAAACATGGTATATACATAAAATGAAATAATATTCAGCCTTAAAAAAGAAGAAATTCTGTCACATGCTGCAACATAAATAAACCTTGAGGACATTATGCTAAACAATACTCTTATAAAGCAAAAATTTTAAATGCCTACTGTGTGCCTCTGAGTAGTTTCCTGAGGAAAGAGTAATAGCCAGGAACAGTCACTGACCAGATAATTCATTTCCTTGACTCTTACTAGTCCTAAATATGAAATACTGAAAAACATTTTGCATTCTGTTGGTCCCTGCACATCTAAATTAACTCTATCCATTCTGAAAAATCATATAGCATCTCATTTCGAGCTCAAACATTTTCACAACAGAACAAATGATGCCACTCAAAGACAATTGTTAGCAGAAAGACCTCAATTCCTAAAGTCCATATGGACTGAATAACCCCTTTCTTTTAGAAAGAGAAAGAAATGGTTTCTTCTTTATAAATTAGTGGAAACACAGTCTAAAACACACTGTTATCTACTTACTTAACACAAGGAAAGTCATGACCTGAGCCCCTGCTGACCAGTTTCTGAGGTAATCTTTTCCTTCTCACAATCTGCCAAGGTTTCGACCTGCTTTCTAATGCTTTCCATGACCAATACAGCATTAATATTTGCTTAAATCTGACTCAACTGTATATAGATTTCTTCCTGTCTTTGGTACACTTATCTCCTTTCTGTTAGAGCACTTACTTTAGAAAACTTGAATTGTTAATTCTTTCTCTACTTGGAAATGTAAAGCTTCTCCCAATCTCTTTCCAGTTTTACAACACAGGAATGCTTTTCTTAAGGATCAGGGAGTCATCCCTCTGAAATGAAAGCATCAAGGAAGTTAGTGAAAGGCAATTGAAGATGGTAGCATAGGAAGATCCTGGGTTCACCTCCCATGAACACACTGAATGTACAGCTATAAAGACAGCAATGATGTCTGGGAAAAATCTGAGAATGAATTGAACAGCTCCTTCCCAATGAGGGACAAAACGATCATGTCAAATTAGGTAGGAGAAGCAGAGAAGCTGTCACAGCAAGAAATCCAACCCAACAGGGAGACCCATAATTAGAAGAATCTCAAAGGAGTTTCTCCCTGAAGAGTGAGGATTCATGCCCCACATTAGGGTCTCCAACCCTTGGAACCTATGCCAGAAAGACAGTCACCAAAAGAAATCTAGCTTTGAAAATCATTAGGATTTGCTACCAGGAGACCCAAGAGGCGGTGGGGAACAGAAAGTCTGCCTTTAAAGGCCAAGTACACAGTCACTCACCCCAGACCCAATGCAAACATAGCAATTGAAAAAGCACGTCAGTCATAAATGAAGGAGATCATTAGCTAATCTTAAAGCATCTGCCAAGGGGACAAGGATCTGGTGGAACTCTGGAAATGGAGGAACTAATGGGATGGTGCCACTTTCGTACTTACACTTTATCTTATTAGAGCCAGAGCTGGAGAGAACCATTTTAGAACTCGCTCTGTCTTGCTAGAGCCAGTGTAGTCACCACATCTCACTACACTGTGCTCCCTAAATGCAGCGGGACTCACCACACTCCACACAGCCTGTGAGGCACCACTCAACACAGCCTAGAGGCCTTCTAAAGCCGTATTCAAGGAGACCACTTCGTCCCAGGAGCAGACCGCCACTGAACCACTGAAGCTGGAAGAGCTCTCAGGGAACAAAGACCAGGACACACTATCTTTGTGCTCACCATTGTCCTCACTATAGCTTACTGGTACCTTCCACAAAGTATACTATGTAAATGAGAAAGAAGAACAAAACTGGAGGCATCATGCTCCCTTTCAAACTATATGACAAAGGTATAGTAATAAAATGGCATGATAGTGATATAAAAATGGACATATAGATCAATGGAACTGAACAGAAAATGCAGAAAGAAACCCACACATGACCAGTCAATTTATGAGAAACAATGCTAGGAAATACAATAAGTAAAAGACAGTCTCTTCAAAAACTGTTGTTGCAAAATCTGAATAGCCACATGCAAAAGAAGGAAATGACCATCATCTTACACTGTACAAAAAAAATTAACCCTAGTGGTTTAATTTTTGAATATAAGATCTGAAACCATAAAATTTCTAGAGAAATAAAGGTGGCAAGCTCCTTGACATTTGTTTTCCTGGATTTAATCACAAAGACAAAGGTAACAAAATTTTTAAAAAATCAGACTAAGAAGCTTCTTCACAGTGAAGGAAACTATCAATGAAATAAAAATACAACCTATTGAATAGCAGATATTCACAAGTCATATGCCCAAAAAAAGACTTACTATATATGATATATAAAGAATGCATATGGTGCAAAAAAATTCCATTAAAAAATGGGCAGAGGAAGTGAACAGACATTTTTCCAATGGAGACAAGTAGATGACCAACAAAACATGAAACAATGTTTAACATAACTGATCATCAAAGAAATTAAATCAAAACTACAATGAGATATCACTTCACTCCTTTCAGAATGGGTAATATTAAAAAGATAATAAAAAGTATAGGGAAGGATATGAAGAAAAGGGAACACTTGAGCACTGCTGGTGGGAATGTAAATTGGTGCAGCCACTATGAATAATAGTATGGAGATTCCACAAAAAAATTAAAAGTGTTATTACACTTCTGGCTATTTACCTGAAGTGGAGGGGTGGAGTAGTAATTTGAAAAAATGTATGCATCCCTCTGCTCACTGCAGCATTATTTACGATATCCAAATATGGCAACAACCTAACTGCCCACTGATGAATTAACGAATAGTGAGGGTGTGATATACCAATGAACTACTACTCAGTCATTAAAAATAATGAAATAGTTATTGTGACAACATGGATAAATCTTGAGGGTATTATGCTAAGTGAAATAAGTCAAATAGAGAGAGGTAAAATTCCTTAATTTCACTTATATTAGAATAAAAAATAAAACTAAAATAATAAAGGTAGAAAACACATTGGTGGTTACCAGGGGGAAGAAGGTTGAAGTATCTTCAAAATGGATGAAGGGGATCAAGAGGTACAAACTTCCATTTACAAAATACATACTAAAGGATATGTAATGTTTAGTATGGGAACTATACTCAATAACATGATTTTGCAAATTTGCTAAGAAAAAATGATAAAGACTTACTGTTACAATAAATTTGCAAAACATACAAATGTTGAATCATTATACTGTACACTTGAAACTAAAATAAAGTTGTATGTCAATTATACTTCAGTAAGAAAAAGGAAGATAGTATCCCCATCTTCCCATCTCTGTGAAAGAATAGGAGACTAACTTCATTAAGTGACAATTAGCAAACACTGATGGTCTAGTCACTTAGATCAACCTCCTACCTCAGGACTTTTCCATTAGCACACCTCAGCACTTAAAAATTATCTGCCTTTTTTTTTTTTCAATGAATTTGGGTTCAATCTCTCATTATTCAACAATCTTCAATAAAGTCTTTCTTAGTTGTTTAACTCTGATTCCATTTTTCTTTGATACCACACCTCTCCAGAACCACTACACTAACTCAGTTTTTTTAAGACTCTTCCCCTTCTAACACTAGCATGAGAGTAAAAGGAAGGAGTAGAAGTAAACTTATTGAAACATGAAGATACGTTTTATATATATGTGTGTGTATATATTTAAGAGAGATACAGACAGGAATGAAGATGAGCAGGCAGGCAGACAGGAAGGGGGTGGGGGAGGGAGGACTTAATTATTTATTTTTATTTAGTTGTTCACATAAGTTGTTCTCCCAGATCTGGGACATAAACCTGGGTCCTTGGGATGTACATGGACTGCGCTCCTCCAGAGATAGAAAACCTAATCACTACTCTACCAGGGCACACCGATATATTTTTAAATTTAAAACCATTACACAATTGTAAATAGATGCACATACTTCACAGATAGACACATACTATACGCATGTGTGCACTGCATTTGTAAATATATCGTCCATTAAAATTTAAAAATAGGCTTAGAAAAAAGTCAGTATGGTTGTACACCAAAATGTTAAAAAGTGCTTATCTCTCTGCAGCAAGACAATAAAATAGTGTTCTTTTATTCTATAGCTGAAACGTATTTTCTAAATTTTCTATAAATAATTGTATTTTGTAGTACAACTTTTAATGGTGGGGAGGTAAGAGGGTTTAAAATAAGAGAAACTTTCTTTTGCTATCACTAAAAAAAATCACATTTGCTTTTTTATTTTCTTCTTTATAGTTTTCCTTCTAAGTGCTCTGAATGAGAGACATAATTCTATATATGTATATGAATATATATGTATATATATCACATATATATACATATATGTATATATTACAAATGTATTAGCAGTTTTAAATTCTATGTTGTTTTTGTTAATTTTGTTTCTGGACGTTTCTTAGAAACCTAAAGCTTTCTTACTTTTCTCTTTGATTCCTTAGGGTGATTCTATCCATGCTAATCCCTAAGTCTGGTCCTCTGAATCAGACATGTATTCCCCAAACAAGAAGTATCTGAATTCAATGTTGCAGATTTTTAAAGTCTCCTCTAGTCCCTTGAAGACCCCCATGCCCTCCAGTGAGTGATTTATACCTCACCTGTCAGAAAAGCACTAATGGGGGGGTCTCCCCCCCACCTCATCTTGCTTGGTCATCTTGAGTCATTCTGTCCCACTTGCTTGAGAGAACTGGGTGCCCAGGAACCTTCTAATGTGAATTTGTTCTTATATTCCCAAAGAGAGAGAACTTGGCACCTGTTAAGAGTAAACTTTGAAAAAGCCAATATTTTTCTAAGGAGGTAAAGAGGGAAGTTGAGAATAAAGGGAATGAAAACTATTTAAAAACATTTATATTAAGACTGCAGAGGCCACTTTATCTGAAAGCTAGAATCTCCCTGTTTCTGAGGCAGACTCCTGGGTGCCGTTATACCTAATATTTCAAATGGAGTCCCCTGCAGCGTAAGTAGGACACAGACTAATTAGAGCTCTGAAAGAAACAATCAAACTGTACCAGAATTAAGCAATACTTATAAGGAGAAACTTGGGAGGAATTAATCTCTCTAATAGGAAAAGGAAGTAAGTCCTTGGCCCGGCAACACTTACAATGAAGAAAGAAAATTATTTTAAAGCCTTAGGAAACTGTAAGGTCCTAACCAAAATGATTGAAAAACTTAGTTCTAGCGAAAACCAAATTAAGGCTGCTACTTTAAAAGAGTTCTTCACAATAAGCAAAGACAATACAGTCTGAGGCATCTTCTAGGATAAGGACTCAAGCTATTTTCTACAGAAAAAGAGGCATTGAACCATTAGAGATTCACAGACTAAACCCAACCCTTTGGTCCCATAAGTGTTTTAGAAATCTGAATTTTTTTTATTTTAGTAAAGAAAGCTAAAGCATATTAATAATTGTATAACATCCCCCAATGGGATCTTGGGCAACACATTAATCCTTCTTACATAAAAATACATGAAGATTCATACTAAATGAAATAAGGGAGATGATAGGAGATAGACAGAGAGATAGAGCTCAAGTTTTGCTGCCAGAAGGATTATAAAAATAAATTCAGTTTTATGAAGTTTGGAGTAGTTCAGAAATGTGAGTAAGGGATTGTATACCTGTATTTTGCTTATTATATATGTATCTTTCCCACCAGAGACTGAGAATCATGCCTTTTTTGTCTTCCCCAGGGACCTCACGGTCATCTAATATGCTGAATTTAATTCATTAATTCTAAAACTCTAGGCTTCGTGAATTGGCTAATGGCCACATCCCAAAGCTCTGAAGGATCAGAGAAGACCCACAAGAGTAGAGTGCTCTGTTCAAATATATTCAGATAGGAAAGAGACTTTGAATATAAAAGTTAAAAAAAGTACATTTTCTGCCAAATTTGAACTTTCCCAATGTCAAGTGCCATCATAGTTT
This sequence comes from Solenodon paradoxus, assembly GCA_004363575.1. Classification (NCBI taxonomy): domain Eukaryota; kingdom Metazoa; phylum Chordata; class Mammalia; order Eulipotyphla; family Solenodontidae; genus Solenodon; species Solenodon paradoxus. The sequence goes on along the minus strand of RJWH01000483.1, from coordinate 597,246 downwards.
AAGCTGCAGGGAGATTATAAAAATCCAGAATTAGACTTTTGCAGTAATATCTTTTTTGGAGATTTGGTAGCAGTATTCTGGAAAATCTCCTCTTGCCAGGATTCCATACAGTAGCCTCATCCAAGCTGACATGTCTACCTCTCCCACTTGCCATAGCCAAAGAAAAGCCATCAGCACAGACCCATCTCCTCTCTGTCTCCTTGAAAGTCAACCAGAGGTTAGGAAATAGATTTATCAGTTCTTCTAAAGGACAAGGTCACCCTTATTCTCTGTAGTACTAACAGAATAATTAGTCTTATCTTTCACTTTGTGAGGAATAGAATATAGTTTTAAACTTTAATGCAAGGACAAAAACACAGATTTAAAGATAAATACCTAAAACAGTAAGGACACTAGAAAAGACATCAGCATTCAAATACCCAATCTGCCTTGGCACTTCTATTTGCTATAACCAAGGGCAGGTCTTTTGACACACAGGATTGCCTCATCTCGAAGATCTACTTCCGAATGGGGACTCGATAGGAAGTACTTTCAGGTCGCAGCCCACAGACAATGAAAAAAACAAAACAAAACAAAACAAATCACCTATTTTTCTCAGACAAACACCAAGAAACAACTGGCAATTCAGTTGGAAACTGACCAGCTGACGACTTACCATGGATGAGGGTGCCAGGTGGAGTTCTCAGCTAAGCCGCTGATTTGGATTTTGGACAGAGATCGGGAGTCTACAGACACGCGGTGGGGTGGAGGCTAAATATTCTGGGACCAGCTGTGAAGGCAGTGAGAAGCAAGCCCAGTGGGGTTGAGATATAGAGCCATGAAGGGCTGACTCACCCAAGAGGGTGACAGGAGAGCCAGCACACCAGGAGCTGAGCTGGAGCCTGTGTGATGAAATGGCGCTGGGTGCAGTCATAACCAGAAACCAGCCAAAGAAATTCCCAATTTGCACCCTTCCCACAACAATTTCATGCCAGAATCTGGGGCCCACCTAGCAGATATCCTGCCCACCATGCAGATATCCTGCCCACCACATATCTAGCCCACCACATATCTCACCCATCAGACACCCCACCCACAGGATTAAGGTGAGAAGGCAGTCTTATATGGGTACCAAACTTCAATGCTCCCCACTGGCACCATCTTGTGGGTAGAGGCGAAACTGCAGCCTGATTGCCAGTCCTGGGCAAGACAAAAACCTACGCAATGCCAGGGAAACTGAACCCTCAGAAATATAAACAGAATGATAAATAAAGCAAAGGCACAGAAAAATATATGTGAAATGATGGATCCAATCAAAAACCCAGGGGAAAATCTGAATACAGCAGACTTATGTAAATTACCTGAAGAGGAATTTAGGGTATCCGTGATTAACATACTAATGGGAATCCAGAAATCAGCAGAGGCAGTAAACGAGAATGTCAGGAAGCAAAGAGAAGAATTAAAACAAAACATCAAACAGGTAAGAGACACGATGGATGAATTAAAGAGCTTGATAGAGGGACTCAACAATAGGATGGATACAGCTTCCAATAGAATCAGCGATCTGGAAGACAAGACACAGAAACTCAATCAAGCAAACCAGGAAAGAGATAAAAAAAAAAAATTCAAAGAACCGAAGACAGCGCTGAAGACCTCTGGGATAACGGTAAAAGGAACAACATTCACATCATAGGGGTCCCAGAGGAAGGGAGAGAAAAGGGAACAGAAACCATATCTGAAGAAATCATAGATTAGAACTTCCCCAATCTGAAGAATGAAACAAGCCTCCAGATCCAGGAAGCTGAAAGAGTTCCTAATTAAATAAACCCAAACAGAAATATACCTAGACACATTGTCATCAAAATGTCAAAAATACAAGATAAGAAAGGATATTAAAAGCAACCAGAGTATTGAATGATCTTTTCACATTTTTTTCAATTTCTTGATTTTTATTCTTGAACTTGGACCCATTTCTATTGTACAAAGAATTTTTCAAATTATATCAACCTTCCCAATATTTTATTATTTATTTCTTATCTCTAACATGTAGTCAGCAAAAATGTCATCAACAAAAAAATAACATTTGAATGGAAGTCTACACCTACATAAAGACCCTAATGAAAATAACACCACAATGTATAGTGAACACATAGACACCCAACAAAGTTCTCTGATATAAATTGTTTTATTTAATTCCAAGCGAGACCAACTTTCTCAGTGAGTGATATTATTGCTATTATAAAAAGGAGGAAATGGGGACTAAACTGGTGGAAAAACTAGTCAAGAAACCAGCCTCCTAAGTGATGCAGCAGGCATGTAAACTGAAAAGTTGCTTCTGTTTTACCCAGGTTTCAGTGATTTTACTGCCACACATCTCTGATCCATAATGAACATGAGAATACTTCTTTTATAGTTATTCAAATTAATTTCATTGATTTAAATTGATTTTATTGAAGGAATGCTGCATTATATACTAAATATTGCATTAAACAGGTTTAAGGCACACATCATAGTAAATCTTCATCTGTATATAATACACTAGGTTCAGCACTATTTCAGGTTTTCATTCACTATACAATTAATTCCCTTTAAACCATCTGACCCCAACCCTCCACCATCTCCATGTCTTCCTGTACCCACTGACTTGCTTGTTGACTAAGTCTATTGTTGCTTGATTCAATTTTTAAAATCTATTGTTTATTTTAGTTCATTAGTTTGCTTGAGTTGCCTGATCTTGAAAACTCAAAATTAAGAAATTTAAATCTAGAGAGCAAATACATTCATTCTCTTAAGACAATATTACAAATAAATAAATAAATAAATAATAATTACCTCAAGTTTACTTTACATAGCAAAATACCTCAAGCATATTTTTCAGTTTTACTTGTTTTAAGTCACTTATTGTATAGCTAATACATGTACATAGTTGGGGCAGGGGGAGGTGGCGGGAATCAGCAATAGATTATACAAGGTTAATTAAGTCTCAGGTGCACTCCTGCCTCAAAGGCTCAAAGTTCCTCCTCTCAAAGGAAACTACTGTGACTAGATTTTTAATACATAATCTTATACAGTCTCTCCTACATAAGGCTATTTCACTTTTTTAATATAAACTCTATCATAGTATATACTCTATTCTATATCTTGCTCCCTCTCACCAAATGTATTTAAATTATTAATAGCTTGCTATGTTTCCCACATGTCACCCTCCTCTGCAATGTGCACGGGCATTTAGAATTCTTCAGACTCCCAATGTTACATCTAAAGACCTAAGCTTGGTATTTAGGGCTAGTCCCGTACTTCCTAACTAAGCCCATAAATGCTACTATGATTTGAATTGTGTCCTCAAAAAAGATACATTGAAATCCTAATTGTGGAAGCTGTAAATGTAAACTTTTGGAAATAGAGCCTTTGCAAAATGTAATTAGATGTCAGTTAAGATGAGATCATCCTGGAGCTCTTAAGGTAGAATGACTACTATCCTTATAATAAAAGAAGAACTAGAGACACACATGTGCAGATGGAAGACAACGTGAACAGACAAAAGAAAGATACCTTGTGATAATGGAAACAGAGATGGGAGTGATGAATCTACAAGTCAAGGAATGCCAAGGGATTTCAGCAACCTTGGAAGACAGAAAAGAGATATGGAACATTCTCCCCAGGAGCCTTCAGAAGACCAAGACCTTGATTTCAGATTTCCAAACTTCAAAACTGTGAAGGAATACATTTCAGTCCCTTTAAGTCATCCAGCATGTAGTACACTGTGGCAGCAGCCCAAGGAAACTAATACAAATGCCATTAAGATTTTTTCTCCCTTGTGAAGTTTCCACCCCAGTGCAAAGCACCTGCCTCCCTCACCTTTTCCAACCCAAGTCAAACATCCCCCTTTGGCCCAACTGAGTGACAAGTCCTCCAGAATCCTCCTTGAATGATCAAGTCTGATTTGATCTCTTGCCTCCCTTGAACCCATTATTTGTGCTATGCATAGCTGTCCTCGAGTTCTATTGTCTCATGTGACACATATTTTCTCCTCAATTGGACTGAAGTTCTTCCAACATTGAATCTGTATTTAATTTTTCTTTTGATTCAGTATAGACGCACAGTATATATTCAATAAGCAATCCTTGTCTGGTTGTATTAATGTTATAGACACCCCCCCCCCCCAAGGATCTTGTATCTTTTTTTGGGTTCTTGAATACCTGAACAAGTAGAAATTGCACAAAGTTCAAAACATTACTCAGACAAGGTTTTGTTGCAGGGATCAGCTGTGGCAGAGACAAAGAGAGAGGAAAAATTTATACACTTAAAGGCATCAGCATGAAGGATAGGACTTCCTTTTGCTGCACGCTCCACATGTGGGTTTTAAGTTAGTGTAAAAGATTAGATCAGCAATATTGGATGAGCCAGTGTTCAGCAGTTTCAGAGGAGGAGTACACTGTGTGTCTAATTCTGTCCCATTGGTATGTCCAGAAAATACCTAGGGGGCTCAAAATGTATGTTACAGAATGTCCCTTCTCTTTGCTTTCTGTCCAGAGTGCTTGCATAGTTAAGTTGATCATAAATCATTAGGGTACTGGGTTTTGTGGTAATTCCCGAGGGTCAGTATGCTAAATATTAGGCAGCAAGTGGTGTGCTAAGCAACCTTAAGGCATGTTGCTTGATTATAGAGATGTGATTGGGACTTGAAATTAGGGCAGGGTTAATCATAGATGGATATGTATTGGAGACAAAAAGTTTTTTCCCCTGTCTCTTTAAAGGGTTACTAATTTCAAAAATAATGACAACAATGTATTCTGGGTTCTTCATTCAGCATACGAATATCTGTTCAGTGACATTTATCTAATACAATAAAATATATTTTAAAGTATTTGATTCTTTATTTTAAAAGGAAAATGATTCCTTTTTTAAATGTGAAATTTAAGTTAGAATAATTATCAGAAAGTTTACTAAAAGAAAATGGTGAATTGAATTCTAATGCGTAAGGTGACAAATGAAAGCAAAAAGTGAATGATCAGAATCACATTTCTTTGATTAGAAAACAAGACCTCATTTTTAATAATCTGCAGAAAAATGAATCCAAAATAATAATGAAAGAACAATATCAATAGAACTCTGGTTGTCAATTGATTTAGAAAGTCTGACAAAGTACCCTGCCAATTTACAGATGTTATTGGAATATGAGAACTGAGTGGACATTCAGCAGTAGGCCAGCACTAATCACTACCTGAGTACCTAATACAAATTTCCTTCTCATTACATTATTTAAGAGTAGTGCTGATCTGGCACTCCCTAGTGGAGTAGCTGTTGCATCAACCGCCTTTGAAGGAGCAAGCCACATACTTGTGGGTTTGAGTCCTGGGCCAGGGGCCGGCAACCAGTGTAAACAACTAAAATAAAAATAAAATAAAATGCTTCTTCCTTCTCTCGCTTCCTGTATGGCTGCCTGCTCACCTTTATTTCTGCCTGAGCCTTTTCTTGAAAAAAAAAAAAAAAAAACAAAGAAGAGTAGTGCTGATCCTAGACTCATATACTCTTAGAGTCAGAAAATCAGTATCATCCAGTCTCTTACCCAATATAGAACTCCCTCCACTTCCTTTCTAAATTGCCATGAAATCTCTGAACACAACTGACAACAGGAAATGCTTCTTTGAAGAGCACCATTTGCACTGCTGACTTAGGATCAACAGGCTAGACCCCACACTAGGTCCTTGGAATGTGTTCCAATCTATTGTATCCTGAGATTTCCTAAGGCACGGTCTTCAGACGGAGCTGTGGCGGACGTTTTGAGGTAAGTGGATCCACAGCCGTGAGCCTAGCACCGCATCCTGTAGAAGCCCAAGTGGCTCTCTTCCTCTTTTGCCTCATTACCATGTCCACCAATGAGAATGCTGATTCACCAGACGCCCGCCTTAACGGATTCAAGAATAAGAGGGTAGATGGTACAGAAATGAGGTGACACTGAAAGAAAGTCAACATGGAATTGAAGGAAACAAAGAAGGAAGACCAGATGCTGAAAAGGAGAAATACAAACTCCTTTCCTGATAAAGCTACTTCTCTTGCAGGAAAACCACAACAACCAGGGCACTGTAAATGCTCTGTTGATGGTGTGTCAGAGGCAATAGGAACCATTTGGAAAGTCTTCTCTACGCTACTCAAGCTGTTAGGCGACCGTTTTCCAGAGAAACACGGCCCCTCATAGACAACATAATCCAGACTGGTTTGATTCCAAGATTTGTGTCCTTCCCCAGCAGAACTGACTGTGGTCCCGCTCATTTTGAGCCGCTGGGTAATCACATCAGAGCAGACCAAGGCTGTGCAGATGGAGGTGACAGCCCAGCATTCATTTCTCTATTGACATCTCCCCATGCTCGCATCAATGAACAAGTTTTATGGGCTCTAGGAAACATTTCAGGTGATGGTTCAGGTTTCTGAGACGTGGTTATCAAGTTTGGTGCACTTGGCTCATCTTGGGTCTCCTGATATGTCATCTCTGGAGTGTGGTTACTTGCATAAATGTACCTGGATACTTTCAAAACTTTGTTGCAACAGTAATCCTGCACCAACACTAGATGTTATTGAGCAAAACCTTTCAGTTCTTTTTTTGTCTTCTGCATCATGATGAACCCAGAAGCATTGGCAGATAAATGCCGGGCCATTTCCTACCTTACTAATGGTCCAAATGAATGGATTGAAATGATCATGGAAGCAGGAGTCACACTCCAAGTTGGGAAGCTTTTAGCAGCTATTTCGTCATCAATTATGACTCCTGCGCCAAGAGCCACAGGAAATACTGTCACTGGGACAGATGAGCAGACTCAGATTGTTATAGAGTCAGGAGCATTTACTGTCTTTTCCAGGCTGTTAACAAACACTAAAACAGAAGGAAGTTACATGAACAATGTCAAACATCAAAGCTAGCCACCATGATCACAGACAGCAAGTTGTGACTCATGGATTAGTCCCATTTCTCATTAGTGTTCTCTCTAGGGCAGACTTTAAGACTCAAAAGGATGTTGTACAGACTGTGACTAATTAAGCAAGTGGGGAAACAGTTAAACAGATTTAGTGCTTTGCTCATTGTGCCATAATAGAACAGAAGAAAGCAAAATTTGATTTATTTGGATGTCATTTCAAACACGTTTCAGGCTGCTGAGAAACTGAAAAACATTGTATAGTAACAGAAGAATGTGGAGGTTTCTACAAATTTGAAGCTCTACAAAACCATGAAAATGGGGACAAAACTTCATTAGGCTTGATTGAGAACTATTTCTCTGTAGAAGAAGAAGAACAGAATGTTGTGCCAGAAACTACCTCGGAAGGCTATACATTCCAAGCTCGGAGTGGCACTCCTGAGTCCGTCAACATTTAGATTGTACAGCTGTTGTGTATCATGTTCAATCTAAGTTTGTCTTGCTGTTTTCTCTACTAAGAGCTCTTTTCAAATGTGATTTGTTATTGTAGTACTTTCTACAACAAAACTATACTTGATCACTTCCAAACTGTACATACCATATTAAGCTTCTCTTCTCAATGGATTTATTATTTCTATGTGGAATTTCATATCTTGCAATGTCCTGTAAATAAAAAATTAAACTCTATCCTTTACAAAATGAAATGAAGCAAGGAAGGGAGAGAGAGAAAAAGACGAGAGAGAGAGAGAGAGAGAGAGAGAGAGAGAGAAGAAAGGAAGGAACAAATGAACGAACTGCTCAAGTATAATTTTTTTGTAAAAAAATACTGCAACCTAAATGCCCAACAATAGATCACTGGATAAAGAAGCCTTGGCATATATATTCAATGGTATTCTATGCAGCTACTAAAAAATTAATTGGAAGGGATCATGTTAAGTGAAATAAGTCAGAAAGAAAAAGATAAATACAGAATACTTTCACTCATATGTGGATTATAATGAAACAAAACAAATAAATAAATAAACCCCAGCAAAAACTCTCAGCACACAAGATGATGACTTCTTGCGGGTGGGAGGAGAGAGGGATGGAAGGATGGGGATAGGTGGTGGTAAAGGACACTGAAACTCTCATGGAGGGTGTGGTATGAAATATAGACTGAGATACGTTGTCAGCATTCAAAAATGAGTTTAGCAATAGTATTTTTAAAAAAGGAAGGAAGGGAGGAAAGGAGGAAGAAGGAAGGAAGGAGGAAGGAAGGAGGAAGGAAGGAAGGAAGGAAGGGGGGGAAGGAGGGACACCTTCAACTCTATCTCCTTGTCCTCAGCTTTAAGCTTCAACAGGAAGATAAACGTTTATTCTTTTCATAAACTAGTTCTACTAATCAGGTTAACCACCTCTTTGTACCAACTCTCTTAGTCTTCAGAACCACCTCTCTGACAGTACACCTTAGCATTTCTACCACATGAGGTAGCACCCAAGCATCATTACCAGTAAGATGAGTTAATACTGAAAATACCATGAATTTGATCACTACATTCAACAACTGAGTGTGTCCACAACACCAAGAATTTGCATTTTTTAAAACACTCCTGGGATACTGATGTTTAATAAAGCTTCAGAACTGTAATAAGCAACAGTAGAAAAGGCAAAACAAGAGAAAGATTATCTTAATGAAGCTTTCCACCTTGACTCAACCTTCAAATCACCTGCGAAGTTTTTAAACACCTTATTGCTGCACTCTACATCAGTTAGATCAAAATATCTGGAAGAAGATTTGATTTATGGAAAAACCTGAGATAATTCCGAAGTGATCTGAAGAATAGGAACCACCATTTTACTGGAACAGTCAGGAGACGATGTCAATCTTAATCAAGGAGAAAAGGCAATCCTTGGGTCAAGTTTAAAAAATAAACAAGCAGATGTTTTCTAGGTGAGACAAAGGAAAGGTATGAGATAAGGCAGGAACATTTGTCTTAATTAAATGAAGCCTGGTCATTCAGAAAAGGGATTTAATTTTAGGAAATAACACTGATATGATTTTGTACCAAAGAAAGAAGACTCTTAGATGACTTTCAAATCTTTGATTTGAACACCTGAAAGCACATAAAAGCCACAAATTGAGAAAGAATGAAGAGGAGAATTAGAGGATAAGAAGAAGTAGAAATATTGAACTTGGTTCTAGATGTCGAGTTGCACCTATTTTTAAAGTTGTTTTAACTTATGCTGTTCCTTTGTCTTGCTGAATCTATTTAATATGGATTGATCAGTGCCAATATTTTCCCAATTATTTGGGAATTTTGTCTTTGGTTCTACCCAGCACTGAGCCATGTGCATTCCATATTTATCTCTAATTTTCTGGCCTGAAAAATCATTTATCATTTTACTAATGACACACCCATTAAATGACCCTTCCCATAAAATGATTAAATGTAAGTTATTCCTTTGTAATGCTATTAAAATCTTACTGTGTGTTGACTCAGCAATTATTAAGGTGTTAAGGTATTTGAGGATCATAAAAATTCAATCTTTTTAAAATCCTTTTAAATGTGAGTTTCTCATATCACCTTTAAAACCAAGCAAATTCCTACTGAAATAAAGAAAAATTGAAGAATTCTCTAAAGTCCTTAGAATTACTCAGCCATATTAAGTAAAAATATCTTCTCAAAACTACTTAGCCCAAGAATAGAAAAGTTTCACCCTGGGGCTAAAAACTACTGATCACAATATTTTCCAAAGAGAAAATATAGAGATATTTTATACTTCTGTCATCTTGGTAATTTTAAATGTTGATGAATTAATATATCCTAAGTGCATAGAAACTGAACTCGTGTGCTATAATTTGCAGTGGCTAACTATCCAAGGGGCCAATATCTTCATTAATTTTTTTATCTAACACTAATAAGTAGCCTGACCATTGTTAAATCTTGAAAGAATTTATGTATTTATGTGTAAAATTTGTATTAAAGTCTTCCCAGACTCTTAAAATGTTAGTAGTTACTGGCCTTTAATGGCTCAATGAAAACAACATTATAATACTTGTCTTCTTAAACATTAGTCATGATAAAAGTTTATTTTAAAAAAATATGTAACCCAACATTCCTTAGTTTACTTTTTAATTCATTTCATTCTAAAACATAATCATTTTTCATATGTACAAAATCGGAGGAAGCCTTCTTTTTAAAATTTAAATAAAAACCAATGTAATGTGTAGATAAGAGAAGATATTTAAGTTACCACTTACAGGCTTTTGAAATAATTTCTTAAATGCTATTATCATTTATTTTTCCCTGCCTGTGAAAACAAAACACATCAAAATCCCATTGTCGAGCTATAGAAGTGAACATCAAGGAAGATATTTTGTGAGAGGAAATCCCCCAAAAATATATTATTAATTGAAAACTAATAGAAAAATTTTAATTAAAGAATACCTTTTTTTTTTTTCATCATCAAGAATGTTACCAAGTAACTACTAGGTACATTTTACTACAAAAGAAAATGGTGAGATATGCATACATGAGATTAATTTGAGGAACAAAGTAAATCTCATTAAATTTAGATGAATTTTATAATGTAAAGTTCCCACACTTAGGTGAATCAATGAGAAGCCAAAATGGAAAATCAATTCTGTAATTTTTTTCATTTTTAAAAACATCTTCACACCATTGTCACATTTTATCTTAATAACATACCTATGATGTATAAATACTCATTGTTGAGGGAAAAAAGTAGAAGTGGGATTTGCTAATAATTAGGCCAATACATTTTGCAAATTCTTTCTTGTAGAATAGGTCAAGGTGAAAGCATGCAGAGGAATTACTTATGATAATCACCTACTTCAAAATGACTCTCTCTAGGGCCTGAGATCATAGGGAAACTATCAGGCATAAAAGTCTATTTTACAGTTTTTCTCCTGCTCCCCAGATAGCCAAAGAGTAGATATTCAGGGTATTCTGGGTCACTCAACAATTAGAAGCAAATAAACTAATCTAATAAAAGTAAAGAAAATCACCTGTTATGTAATATTTCATTTTCTTAGCACTACTCTTTAACTTTATTGTCTTCTACATCTGATAATTTACTTCTTCACAGACATTTCCCATTTCCTCTGTCCTTCATCCCTTATATATCTTTCTTCAATTCAAGATAGAGTCAGATCTCAAGAGAGCCCTGGATCATTTCTACTTTTTAGGTTTCCAGCATAACAAAATAAAAAGAAAAGTCAAAATAAGATACTAAATTTATGGTTTAAAAATTAGTTATTTTAGGCAAATGAGCATATGAAAAAATATTCAACATTACATGTCTTTAGGGAAATGCAAATTAAAGTAACAGTGAGAAACCACTATACACCCATTAAAATGGTCAAAATCCAAACACTGACAGCAACAAATGCTGGTGAGGATGTAGAGCAAAAGGAACTTTCGTTTATTGTTGGGGGAAATACATAATAGTACAGACAGTTTGGAAGATATTTTAATGGTTTCTTACAAAACTAAGCATACTTTTGTCAGGTGATCTTGCAATTACTCGTCTTGGTATGTACCCAAATGACTTAAAAATTTTTGTCTACCCAAAAATTTGCACACAGATATTTATAGTAGCTTTAGTGTCAAAATTTAGAAGCAACCAAGGTGTCCTTCAGTAAGTAGACGAATAAACTGATATATCCACACAATTTAATATTACTCAGCACTAAAGAAATGAGCTATCAAACCATGAAAAGACATGGAGGAAATGTAAATGCATATGATTAAGGAAAAAAAAAAAAACACTTGAAAGGTTATATACTAATGATTCAATATATGACATTCTGGAAAAGTTAAAACTATTGAGACAGTAAAATGATTGGTAGTTGTCAGGGTTTGAGGCGGGAAGAATGAATGGACAAAGCAAAGAAAACCTGCTGACAGTAAAGTTGTTTTATTTATGACATTGTAATTATAGATGCTTTCATTATATGTTTATCAAAACTCATAAAATATACAAAACATCAGCTATAAACCCTATTATGAACTTGGACTTGGGATGATAATGACATGTCAATGTAGGTTCATCAATTATAAGAACTGCACCACTCTGGTAGAGGATGTTGATAGTGGGCGAAGACTATGCATATATGGCAGCAGGAATATATGGAAACTCTTTTTATATAGGGGACTCAAATTTTCTATGAACCTACAACTACTTTAAAAAATAAAGTCCATTTCTAAACATTAATGTTTATAACCCACATAAATATAAATTTATGTATAACTTTATTGAGCGGTAATATTGAAACTCTTAATTTGAGGTCCACAGCAGCCAATATTAGCTATTGCAAACAATGCTTCAGCTTTTTTAAACAGGAAATAACTTATAGAGAAATCAGAGAACTTGATATGAATGGTATACAACTTGAAACCACACAGGAGCTATGTTCAACTACAGGAGAGACTGACCACCACTGCTATCAGCTACTTGGTCCTGGACACACAATGACTGGATGCAAGAAACTCTGACTTCAAGAGTCCCAGAAGAACCAGATACCTCCACCATCACTCGTCAGAAGATGTTTTCCCACAGCTACTTCCTTCTTTTGGTTCTTTCTCTATCCAAGTCCTGCACAAATTTAATTGGCTAGCAGTTCCTAAGTCACATTCTACCAGCCTAACTATCAAAGGTCATAAAAATACTTTAATTCTATCATGGTGTGGTGGACTACCAACATGGGAAACTATCAAAACATCTAGAAATCTAGAAAGTATCTTAGGTGTCAACTTACAGCTATGAGATGTAATGTGGATCAGGTTGAACCATTTAATATTGAAATAGAAAATTTTGAATATTGAAAAAGAAAAAATATTGAAAAAGAAAAAATGGAAGGAGGGGAGGGAGGAAAAATGAAAAGAAGTGAGTTAAGTGTTTGTTGGAGTGTTTAAGCATGTAGATATACATATAATGAATGATAGCATAAAGTGATAGTCATAACTAAGAGAGCAGATGAGAAACCAGAGAGTGAATGTACAGCAACAAAGGATAAAGTCAAAGATAAAGCCTTTGGAATCACCAATGTGTGAGGGTAGGATAGAGTAACAGCAAGTCATAAAGGGAGTAAAAAATGGACAGAAGTCATAAACTTTTTTAAAAAGAAAGAATGTCAGGGATGGAAAATTAGCAAAGCATTTCTATTCAGATTGAAAAATTCCATTGGAAAATGGAAATTTGGAAATCTAGAGACTGTAACCACTAATAGTACTTCCATTCTAATACACCATTGTGACTCAAAATGATCCGGTTATGTTGGCTGTTTTCCTTCTGAAGAGTTGGAATGATGTCTCTTTTATATCAGAATCTTAACACAGTACGGTAATTGGAACAAGGATTTCAGTAAAGGTTTGTTAACCTAACTGAACTAAGACCTGAAGTTTTCCTTTAAAACCGCATGGAAGACACACCATGGTGGCTTAGTGGTTAAGTCCACTGCCTCCGGCCAGCACAATTTACATATACCTCAAGGACCTGGGTTCACAACCTGAGGCCCAGAGGAACAACCAGAATGATCAACTAAATAAGTAAATGCTTCTTCCTCCTCTCTCTTCCTGCATACCTGTTCTCCTTCATTCCTGCTTGCATCTTTCCTTTAAAAATTAAAATTAAATTAAATTAAATTAAACCCAATACAAGAAGCCCAGAGTGAAAGTACCATCATTCAGACCTTTGTGTCTCTTCACATCCTGACTCTCCAAACTCCTCTAATCCAGAATCATTATCTTGGGATCACAAGTATCATTAAGAATCTCCTCCCTCACTTTTTGGTTCTATCACCCTAAAATAATTCCCTTCTCTTTAATAAGATGGTAATAATAATAATAATAATAATAATAATGATGACACAAACAACAAACATCTGAGGAGCGCTTTACATTTTACAAAATGTTTTAATACTAATAACAACCATATGAAAGTCATTTGTATTGTCCTGGGCTTATAGGGAGGTTATATAACTGGCCTAAAAATCACTCATCCTTAGAAAGAAGTACCCCCTGAATTTGCCAAGTTACTCTGGCTTTAAATCCCAAGCTCGTTTCTCTCTGTCATACTAGCTGGGGTGGCCCACAGAGATTTTGGTTTTATCATTTTCTGCCTTCAGGCTCTTGTGTGATTAGCATTTACTAGTTCTCATTTATCATCTTGGCATCTGTTGCTGGAGCTGCTGAGGGTGCATATTAGTCATTTCAAGGAATTCAATTCATATCCAGTGAGCAAGATGATTTCTTAAGCTTTTGGGAGAAATTTTCCAAGGCTCACACCTTGGTACACTGAGGTATTCATGAGGGATCATGACTCCATCCTGGTGACCTCAGGTTTACTTCTTCTGTTTGGAAAAAGCAGGAGTGGGCAGAACCTAGAGTAAATCCTGAAAGCTGCTGAATTTGTGGCAGGTTCTTCTGTGTCAAGTTCTGAGGACACTGAACTGACCACAGAACCTAAAATTCTGCAACTGCAACAATAGGGATAACAAAAGTAACAGCTGCTTTCCCTACTTCCCTGACCTTTACAAACTTTCTCTCTCAAAATTGAGCAAAAAACTCATCTTCCAGGCTATATTGCTCAATTCCAGATGACCCTCACAAAAAGCAGGAACAACTGAGCAGTTTCAGAGTAACTGAAGCAAAGCTACAACCTAAACTACATGGGGGTTTTTTTCCCCTTAATTTTTTTTAAATCCTTCAGTAATTATATTCCTTGATCTATAAATATTTAATTCAAAAACCGTGAATTTTGAAATATTAAATTTTGGACGCCTTTCCAAAATTCGACTCAAGATGGTTCAGCTCTGAGCTCTGTTCAAATGGAAATAAGCTCAAAAGCAAGACATGTTACAGTGGGAGAGCAACTCAGGGACAGCAAACTGGATATAAGGCCAAACTGGGCAAAGCTGGTATAACCAACCAGGTAGAAAAGTCTTATCAGGTGGTCCAAAGAGTCCAAAGAATATTGCCAACCCAGATGTGGCCTTGAGAGTCTCATCTGGCAGCTACTACTCCCTGGATGAGTACTTAAAGGATAATGCAGAGTCAGATAGAGCTCTGCCACTATCTGGGTAAAGAATAGAGAAAGAACATGTCATAATGGAGAATTTTGCCATGGAGCACGAGAAACATAATTAGGAATCCAGCTTTATTTCTTCTTAACATTATAGCTGTTTCTTGAACCTGTTTCTTTTCTATATGGGGGGATAGTCATATTTGTGATTTTTTATGGTCGTTGTGAGAAAGAAAATTTTCATAAAGCACCTAATACAATATTACAACAAATCAGGCAGGAAATGAATGTTTAAGCAGTTGTAATTATTAGTACTATCTGGTCTTTCACTACAGGTTCACTGGCAGTAACTGGAAAGATGAAGAGCACAGGAGATTAGCTTTAGCAGGAATGGCATCAGAAATGGAATCTGGGAGATTTAGAAGGCATTTATTACATAGCTACACAAAGTACTGCATATTATCCAGAGGATTAGTTGTTTTTTTTCTTAAACACACACACACACACACACACACACACACACACACGCACACACACACAGTGAAATACATAAGCAGTTTTATCACCATTAACATACCCCTTGTAGAGTCTTTTGAAGAGATGCTAGTTCAAATTCTAATTCTTTAAGATAAAATATAAAAGAAAACAGATGTGCAAATTCAAGATCAAACCAACCACTATAAATCATTTCTGATAAAAGAGATGTCTAAAATGAAACTGACCACTACATTCTGACTGCAAACTGCTTTCAAAGGTACAGGAAATAATTAGAAATTAAGATAAGAAATGTTGTCTGTGGAAGAGAATGTAAATTCTAAGTTGTTTATCTTAAAAGTTTTGATATGAATTTTTCTGAACAGGTCTCTGTTCCAAACAGTAAGTTATGCATATAAGCACTTTTCACTTTCTTCAAACAGCTGCACTCATCATTGAAACATGTTTCTTCAGCAAAGACAGGCTGGGAATGCAAGGAAGATAAAATTCAAATAAATTTATTTTTCAGCTCTGCTCAAACAGGTGAAATAAATATCAAAAAAAGGTTTAGGAATGGCAAAATTCATTTTTCCATGCAACTCCTAGCTTCTTCTACCAAGGGTAATCAAACAGCTAGTATATCAACAAGATCTGTTAAAATGGCAGGCAGTCAACAAATAAGAAAGCCTCAAAACACAGTAGATCTGAACCCAAGAGATAAGTGAAATGTGAATGTTTTTGTTCTCTTTTCTAAAATTAATATTTAAAATTTTCTGGTGGCCTAGAACTGTGGTATTCATTTGTGGAAAAATAAAACATTATTTCCTTATTCATTGCTTCTATCCTTTATTTTCTCTGAAATGAGCAGGTGGGTAACTCAAGAGCAAAGTATGCAATTTGTCATGGAAGGGGCTTTAGAGTCAAGTTGACAGACTGATAGTATCTTGGTAAGAGCTGTTTAAAGAAATCCTTATAATGATAGTTTTCACGTTCTCCAGGAAAAAGCAGTAAACATTTTTAGGTTCCCCAAAGAAAATGCAGGAAATAGAAGAGCCTTATTTGGAGTGCCAGGGCACAGGGGAAAATTCTTCTAGAACCTGCTGGGTTCTTCCATAAAAATAAACATTAGCTAGATTAAACAGGGGAAAAAAAGAAGCTGAATATTAACATGTATACTTCTTGTGCACAAGACAGAAAACCAGTTAGTTTGATCAGTGTGGCAGAAGTTACCACCTTAAATACCATACAATGACTATGGACAAAGGACTTAGGGAGGAGGAGGAAGTTCAGCTATATGAGGTCATATAAGGTACAGTAAACAAAGGCAGAGCCATTATGCAGATTTAGGCTCTGCTTTCTTAAGGCAAGTGTTAAAGAGATTTGGTGAAGCAAACACCCTTACAAAGAGTTTTCTTTCACACATATAAACATCTTCTACAAAATGGCAACCTCCACCCAGTCCTCAGAGCCCCTCCTATGAAATAATGATTTTACCAAGAAGACTTATTTAGAGGGTGCCAGATTTGTAATCCCTTACAGTGCAAAGAAAGAAGGCAGAAAACCTTGGTTACAAGCATGCCAAGGATAAAACAGACTTGGCTAGTGAAGGTATTAAATCTGTGTGATATGGAATGTTTGAGATAAATCTTCAGTCTCTGCTGTAAAATCCTCAGTGAAATCTTCTTGGTCCACTGTCACCCGGCTCTTAGCCAGTCCCCTCAAAGTGGCTAAACTATAACTAACATATGGCTAGTTGTACTATTTTTAGGAAACTGTTGAGTCACTAGAAGTGCATAAATAGCCAAGTTTAACAGATGGCAATGTAATTTACAACCACAGATTAGAAAATGATGGTGCCCGGACTGTCTGACTCCAGAATGTGCATGAGAGGAACTATAGGAACTAGCTAGAGCAGTAAGGTGAAGTAGAGAAAACGGTCAAAAATGACACATTATATCCCCACCCCTCTGTGCCAAGACAGTTCCAGTCCAAACCGAATTAGGACCAAAAGCAGGTGTGGTTCACTGGTCCTGGAATGCTCCACCCCTCTTCTGCAAGTTCCCCGAAGTCAGAGACCTTAATACCACCCCTTCTCTCCCTTTTTTTTGCAAAAACCTTATAACCTAGTCCTTCTGTGCCTGTAGCAGGGAAGACTTTCAGAGTACAAGCTCCCTTCCCCCTTCTTTGGCCAATGAATACATTTCTTTATTGATTCCTTCTTATGACCTGCAATCTTTATTAGCTGATGGAAAGTGGGGAAAAAAAAGAACTTAGATGATATTAATAAGGCTACCAGTTTTCTGGGTAAGTAGCTTCTTTACAAGATGGCAGAGAGATGTTGGGTCTGCATGCAGATAGTCACAGGAGGAACAGCTATTGCTTCTGGATGCAAATGATGACATTTAGGTCAGAGCATGATGGGTGGCCCAAAAACAAATCCACAGCATTCACCCAATACCAGATCCATGCTTATCAGGATCTTTCCAGCCAAGATGGGGAAACAAAGGAAAGATAAGACATAGGAGGATACAAAAGAAAATCTTGAAAAAGAAAAAACCCACTCACAAATCACAAGTTGTTAGAGATAACAAAACCATTGAATGAAAATTGACTTTCCTAAATATCTTTAACTCAAAAAGCACTCTATTCACTAGAATATCATGGATATACAGGAAGGCAGTCATAGAATTTTTCCTACAAATACATTAAAATGGAAAGATGCCATCCTTTTTCATTCATTTGTATGTTTTATGGCTGATACTGTATTTCATCCCCTATCCTCACTTCTCTTAACCTTTCTCACTTCATCTTTCTGTCCTAGAATACTGCAGAGAAAATGTAGTCATATATATTATAGGTATTTATGACTCATAACACTGCAAATTTCCATTAATGAGGCAAGTTCAGGAATAAAAAACAAGGATTACAGTCAAGTGCCTCTCATTCTGACAATTTTGAACTTATGCCCTTTGCAACAATCTGGATGGAATTGGAAGGAATCATGTTTAATAAAGTAACTCAGAAAAGAAAAAGATAAATATAGCATGGTTTCACTCATATGTGGAATATAATGAATGAAAAAATAAACAGATACAGATACATATATCACAGCAAAAACTCACAGGACACAAGATGATGACTGCCGGGGGGAGGGGAGGAATGAAAGCGGGGTGGGGGCAGGGCTGGGGGGGGTGGCAGGGGAAGTGGTGGTAAAGGACACTGCACTATGATGGAGGGTGTGGTATGAAAAATAGACTGAGATGCAATCTCATTATTCTAAAATGAATATGGGATTATGAACAAAAGAAATAATATTAGTAAAAAAAAAAAATTTGTCATGTTAGAGATAAATGTGAAGTAAGTGATCACATTACTGGATTTTGGGTATATCAATGTCTAATTCTAACAATTTCATTTAAAGTTTATTTTATATTGAATAGAGAATTAATTTAATTAAATTTTAAGTATCATTAATTTCAATTTAAGTCTATCATTTTTAAAGTAATAATATGATTTTATGAAGAATCTTCATTTTTGTTTTTGCATTGTTTCAACAACCAGAAAGCACAATTTCTTCTAATAGAATGACTCTCACCTATGGAAAAAAAAATTAGGTATAACATAATTCTCTTTATGTACTTGAGTGTGTCAGTTATATTAAGTGATGTAAATCAAGATGTTTGCATATAGCAAAAGATTAATCCATTTCAAAAATATTTGACTCCTTGGTGCTTGATCCTGGGTTTTTTCAGAAGCCACCTAATATAAAATGAGACTAAAGAAGATCAAAAGAGAGATAAGCAGATTTTAATTAACAAGTTATGCATTTCCTTTTTTAAAAAAATGAATTTTATTTCATTTTATTTGACTATCCTCAAAGAAAAATATAAAAACAGAAACTGAAAAATTAAGTAGAAGTTGTTTAATTTGTAAGAAGACAGGGGAAAACTAGATTTGCAAATGTATTGCCATGGAAATACTTAGAGCAACTGAAAAAATTTTCCTCTCCAAAATACATTCCAGAACTGACTAATTTTACATGCCACTATTATAAGATAAATCAGTATACACATGTGCATTTTGAAAATGCAAATTTTCAAAAGATTCATTATTACCCTATAATTTTCCCTATCAGAATTGAGATGCCTATGTATTGCAAATATTCTTGGTAAATTTGGATTCACCTGTTTAAAAAAATGTGTGTGTGTGTGTGTGTGTGTGTTTGTGTGTATACTCTAGAGACCCAAGCTTACTCAAGATGATTTGACTTAAAAAAATTAAGCATAGGCTAGGAGTTAGGCTGGCCCAGAAGGACAAAATGGTGGCCCAGAAGGACAAAATGGCGGCCATACCCGGGAAAAAGGAAGCTGACGAAACCACACCTGAAATCACAGGACGAATCCCCAATTGCCACGTATGAAGCCCGTGAAATTCTTTTGCTTAAAGAGCGTGCTTCCCTTTGTTCAGGCGCGACTTCCCCGGCCCTCATTCTCCGGACCGGAGAACCTCACCCGGGTGCGCAAACCTCAGTAAAGCCCTGGCTATTCGACTTTTTGTCTAATTGACTTTCTTTCCTCGTGGAGCTCAGAAAAAACCTTTCACTAGGGTGTTAGAAATCTGAAATTTATTCTCAGTCCATAAAATCCCCACTAATCCCTCTATAATCTTTGTTCTCATTCTGAATAGCAATCCCCTTCTTAATTATTCCTTAACACCTGTTTACTTTCTTCAGAGCACTTATTAAGAGCCGAAAATATCTCATTTCTTTGTTTCCTTGTTAGTTTGTCTTCCCTGATTAAAACTTAAATTCCTCTAGTACATATACATTGTTTTCCTTGTTCACTGTCAAAGCCTCAGGAAAAAGAACGCTGCCTAGCAGTAGATTCCAAAATGTCTTTATTAAATTAATAAATGATGACTTTTTTCAGAAAATTTGGCTAGGATTCCATTCAACTCTTTGAGGAAAAAGGAACTAATGTTCATTGAAATCATAGGAATGTTTCTTCAGAATTCTACTTATAACAGATGAAAAGAAAGACTAGCTTGAGACATTCAAAAACTAGGCCCATGCTCATGGCTAGACTCTATCATTCTCCCAATATACATAAGAAATCTCACAGAATTTCAGCCCCTAACAAAGCTGTTCTGAGACTATTACAAAATGAGACAAAACAAGACCACTCTGTGATTTTGATGAAGCACAAGCAAACATAGGTCACTCTACCACCCACAAAATACCAAACACCCAGTCTCTTGGACAAAATGAGTGACAAGTATTTCTTTACTAATTACAGCTTTACTCTCACTCCAGGTTTTTTCCCTATAGATCTATAGATAAGGTTCATTGAGATTTACCATCCCACAATAGCCCACTTTCTAACAGCCCCCAATCCAGAGTGAATACCTGCTTCCTTAGACACTTCCACAAGCCATCAACCCACCAAAGCCGAAATACTCTAATGGTTCCTTCTAACTTCCTATTACTGAGACACCATGATTTCCCATGGTGTGTGTTTTCTCTCTGTACAAAACTGTTTGTTCAACTATAGGTGTCTGACTAATGAGCCTTAACAGGGTATCACAAAAACAAAACAAAACAAAAAAAAACCTGAGACAAGAGCAAGAAGTTAAAGCTTAAAGTGGCTATAAAATACCAGCTGTTAGAATAATATCTAGAGTATCGTTTGTGCCACTCTGTCATGCCAGGCATTGTTCTGTCTCATTTAATACCCACAGCAACTCGATCTTCTGTCCTTGAGATGGCTTTTCCACTTCACTCTGGTTTAATGAAGTAACTTACTGAGGGGCACTGAGCTAATAAGTTGTGAAACCAGTATTCAAACCCAGTCTTCATTATGCTGACTTCTTTCCCAGTGACTTATTTTCAGAGGGGGTTAAATTTTAAAGCCCTATATCTCTAAACTCTCTTGGCAAAGTAACTGTGTTCATTGTGAGAAAGGCACCTTCAAAATCCAGTAAATAAGAATTTCGTTGTCTGCTCAGAATATCCTGGAGGGCCAGGTCACTCTTCAATTTCTGAACTTGAAAGTAGCTTAGTCATTGGCATGACATTTGCATCACAAAACCAGAATTCGATTGGTATCTTTTTTAAAGCTAAAAGTGACTGTCTTTCTGGCTACTTAAGTGCTCCTCTGCTAGATAGAACACAGCTTTTGTTCTTGCCAAAGGAACCATCATCCTTTCAATAAAAGCAACAGACTATTTTTCCAACTGTGTGGTGAATGTTCTGTAGCCTGTACTGAATGGGCTGAATTGACAGAACACCTCTCTCTTTTTTTGAACTAATAATAACCGGGAACAGTTACATTCCCACCAAAACAGGGAGGAAAGCTGCAGGATTTGTGCCCTGAAAGAAATCAAAAGAAGTGTCAACAATGTAATATCTATTCAAAACATGATTCAATTTCCTCTCTCAGCTTTGGAGAGAAATCAGCAGGATCCCACTGAAGCTGAATTATTTTCTCAAATGTCAGCCCAGGTGAGTCAGTGACTAGATTATGAGGACATTTCTAAGGTACTTGGCTCACATGTAATAATTTTTTAAAAAGGACAAATAGGTAGCCCGTCAAAGGGTTCTTTTCCGTGTCACTCATTTGGCTTAATTCTAGTGGGACAAAGTGGGTGTTTACTATAGAGCACAGGAAGGTGTTAGAGAAGAATATAACAGGTATACAATTTTCTGCTCAAGTCTGACATGATTGATCAAACATGAACTCACAAAACAAAATAACTGGAAAAATTCCTGAAATAGGCTTGAAGGGGACTCCTGAGTAGGAGTACACCTGGATACACTTTCACTTCCCACACTGAAAAACATTCTTTGCAAATAACTTGTTCTTTAGTCATGAGGTTTCTAAAAGCCCAGTCTATGGGCTGGGATCAAGTAATTATTTCACAGAAAGACTGACCATACGCTTATTTACTATAGAATAGGTAAAGAAACACATGATATGAGGGGTCTGTCACATCATTTTATATGACAAAGGGGGTTTTTCCTTGGAAATGGTTGGGGAACACTGGTCTACCCTATTATTTCCCTATCTGTTATTAACAATTTCATACAAAATGAAACTTGAAAATTTATTAAAGCTTATTAAACAGTAATTTAATTTCTCCAAAAGTGCAACTCTCTAAGGAATTTCCAGGTCATTGAAATATGGGAAAATATAATGAAACAATAACAATTAAATTCATTTTAGACAAGGATCATTAAACACCTTAAGTAAAAAGTAATCTACTGAGTTGTTATAGCAAGGTCTCCAGACAGCTAGAAGACTGACAACCAGGCACAACTAGGTACGAAGGTAGAGAAAAAAGCACTTTATTACAAGCTCGGTGCTGGCTCAGGGTTATTGTTACCCAAAGCTAGGGGAGCTTCTTTTATACCCTGGGATAGAGGTTTATCTCTATTGATAGCTCTTATCAGCAGTTATAGCTTCAGCGGAAGGAACCTATGCTTGCTTGCCCTTGGTCATGTAAACAGGGTGTAAAAGCTTGCCTTGGGGTCAAGGAAAGGTTTTCTACTATAAGTACTTCTTTAATATGACTCATACTACAGTCATGTCCAAAAGGTACTCATAGATTGGCAGTCATATCTACTTGTCCCTAGTTCTGGTGCATTGATTCTCATTCATTAATTCCCTCTATAATGAGTTGTTTCTTATAGCAACAATAAAACAGTGAGTAAAGATGAGGACTCTGAAGTCATTTGCATTCCTCATTATAATATAAATGAATATGGCAAAATATACCAAACCACTCTGTTAGATTTATTCCAAACATCATTTCTGTGATTCTGTGTTTAAGTTCCGAGTATTTCACATATTAGTTTCTTATCTCCTACTTTTTCTTCTTAGATTTTCCTTCTTAGATTGACAGAAATTCCCAGAAGCTCCTGAGATTTCTTGAGATTTCCTTTGAAGAAATTGTCGGAGAAAACACTAAAGCAAAGTGATAGCTTTGGATGTGGAGATTAGAGTTCTTGTTTGTTATGAATATGAATCTTACTTATAATCAGAAAAAAATTAAAAGTGAAAGGTGAAAATAATAATACTACCTCTTTCCAGTAAAAATTGCAAGCACTACAACTTATCATTAACATTCCCCAATCACCAGACATCAGGTCTCACAACTCTCATTCTAACATGTGATACAATAGAAATATCCTTGTTATTTCTGTTCCTAGTTCATGCACATCACAGAGAACAAATGGCCCTTCCACATGCCTTCCTTTTTGGTCTCTGAAATCAACAGTATTGGGATTTTTTTTTTTTTTTGTCTTTTCCTGGTTCATCACCTTCCTTTACAATCAGGAAGCAGAACTCAGCTTTCAGAGAGCAGAAGAGTAGTAACCCAGGATCTGCATCCTCCCGTTCTTAATCTGCTAGTTGAATCTAGAAAAATCTCCCTTGTTCATATCTATTTTTAACCTCCTGGCTTTACTGAAACATGAAAGTCTATAGAGGGAACTTTGTTCAAAAGAAATAGTTCAATGCTTCCAGATATTATTTGTAAAATAACATCTCAGCTGCATATTTTTCTTCATTATTGTGATCAATATTTTTGATTATCAACTGGGTTACCAGGAACAGAGTTCTAAATTATAATAATAGCTTTAGAGAATATAATTTAATACAGCCATCACACAGGATAAAATTAAGCAGTAAGTTTGTGGTATAAAACAAATTCATTCTCCTATGCCCTATGTCTTCCTACCTTTTATTTTAACCCTGATAAAGCCATAATTACTTGGGCACCTTCCATTTGCCTATCTGACAAAATAAACAGGAAGCAGTGATGTTCTGGCTTCTATAAAGAAGAATATCAAAAGACTAATTCAGAAATAGAAGAAAACAACTAACGGTGTTGCCTGCACTCCGGGGAAGAAATATAATTAACACAATCATGTAGAGTCAAGCCTCCTTTCTTATATCAGTAAGAAATTAAATGTTTTAAAATTAAACTTCAAAGCAGTGGTGATCTGACCATGTATAAAGTTGACAAAGAATTTAAAAAACAACACAGATCCAAGGTCTGAATATCAACAGGAATCTCTAAAACAGCTATACCCTTTTTATCTCTATAATGCTAAGTAGAACAATTCTGTCTCATGTGATGGTCTTCTTAAGTCTGGTGACAACATATAGTGTCCTTATTAACTCATACCAATCTCATTTCTTAGGTATTCTACATCTTCCCTAACAAGCTGGCCAGTCATCCTCCTGGACCACTTTCCAAACTTCAAACTTTCACAGAATATAACACTTCTTTGTTGCACATAGAAGATTGAAGTTATTTCTAACTTGCTTCTCTGTAGTTCATGTTCCCAGACTCAGCAGGGCTTTGTAACGTAAAAGCAGAACACTAATGACTATTCAACCTTCTATTCTTAAGAGCAATGGAATAATTGGGCCTGGTTCCTGACCTTTCTGAATCCTGCCTATCCTCCCACCACCTCAGCCTTGCCCAAGTCTCCTTTCGTGAATATTATTGCTCCCCACTGACTTCCCTATGCCCCATGGTCTGAGATGCTTGGAAACATACCACAAGCATAATAGCATGTTGTAAACAAGAGGTTTTCCTACAGAGGGTGTGTTTTGCTCCCTGCAATTCTTGTGTTTATTTTCTTTGAAAAGATTACTTTTTGTGATTTTTTCATATTAGAATATTGATCAAATCAGAGGGAGACTAAAAGCAGGCTAAGAAATATCATTAGAGTCTCTTACTGGATTGATGTAAGAGAAGTTACTGAGTATTTGTACAAAAAGGAAAATAAAAACACACTCTAAGGATCTTCAAAAGGTTTAGCTGTATGCTTAAAGTATTTTAAGATGCTAAGTAAGAGATATTTAAAGGTCAAAGAAAATAAGAGTTATATAATTAAGATAGCAAATGCCCCTTAAAGATATTTGGCATTTCGTTTTGCAAGTTACTGAGAGAGGGCATAAACAGATATTAGGTAAGTTATGTTAAAGTTCAAGTAGCAGAAACTTCAATGTCACTGCTTAAATGAATAAGAAAGTTTATTAGATTACATAAGAGGAAGTCAATAGATAGTCAGTAGAGGTGCAGACATGAAATAATCCGGGTTCAAATTCCATTTACCTATAATCCATTCATTCATTCAACTTTGATGTCATCTATATGTAAATTTTGTCTCTAGGTTAATTTTTTTCTTAGTTATAAGATGTCAATCAACAGCAGTTGGGACCATTTGCCACATTGTTTGTTTCCCAGAGAAGAAGCAATCTCTCCCCCAGATATATAATTAAGGCCATATTTGGACCTAATTAGATCTCATAACCCAACGTTAAGAATAGTGACAGGGAAATCTGAGGATGTAGTTGCTTCCCTAAGTCACAGGACTAAACAGAGGAAGGCTGATGCCTTATACACACCATGGTCCTGTCCTGCTAGAAAAGAAGGAATGAGAGGACAGGCAACCAATAGGTCCATTCCAGTAGCATCATGATTACAAGTATAGTTTTTGGTGCCCAACAGAGCAGTATTCAGATTCTAGCTTCAGAATTTACCTTAATTACTTCACCTCTTAATGCCTCAGTTTTTACATCTGAAGTAAATACCCCAGGTGGTTTTGTGAAGATTAAATCATCTTACATATAAAGAAGTAGACACAACTTACAGTAACTACTAAATAGTTATGAATTTTTATACTCACAATGTCCATATTAACATCATTAAGATCTCTGAAGATCAGAAACACCCATTTGTTTGGAAACAACATTGACATCATTAGTGATATTATCATCATCACCATCATTATTCATTATTATAGACCTCCTTAGCAGCTCAAATTCTTGGCTTAATTTGTAGACTGGGAGTTTTGGTGGTGGAAGTGTTCTGGGCAGTAGAGTAACCAAGGTTTATAAACTGACTACTTCTCTCTGCCAGTAGAGAGAATTTCTGTAAATGGATAAAAGGTTTTGTCCCCCACCCTTCCAGGAAAGTCATAGACCACAGCACTTCTTCTACCTTACAGAATTCTCCAGGTGCTTCTGCACACAGAGACGCGCACTAACAAAGATCCCTATTGACCAGGAACACCAGTTCTTTGGAAAGTTACATACCTAGTTCTAGGAGTTATCCCTGAGACAATTCATCTGCTTCCTTTCCCACTACTTACTATTGTTCAGTGTCACAAGGTGCTCCCTGGGAAGTACTATCTGTTGATTGGGATGGTTTCTGCTCCCCTTTACTTTTTGCTACAGTCCTGTCTCGCACACAGAAAATGTGACCCATAAGAATATTTGCTCTGGTATTATATTTTAGAACAAAACTATCATCCCTGATATATAATTCTGAGTGAAGACAGACTATGTATTGATGACAGATTTAAGGAAAGTGCTTTTTCCCATTTATGTGCATTATCATCAGCAACTAGGTCCCTCAAGACCAATCAAATGTCTCTTCCTCCCAACTTCATGCATCATCTTCCCAGTATTCTGAGACCACATTTCCAGGTATTATCACAACCCTCCTCTGAGGAGTTCTATCAATCTTGCTAGCTTGTGTAGACCTTCAGGCCCTGGGAGGGTGGTGGGAGGAGGTTTGATGTTTAATTTATCCTTATTCTTCAGTTTTCCTCATTCTTTATATTATCCAAACTTTTCTTTACCATACTCCTTGCATTTTCAATGCTTCCATCTACCTTTAGCCTCAGTTCCTGTGAGCATTCCTGTTCTTTTACATCAGTTAATTGTGGTATTTTCCAAAAAAAAAAAAAAAAACCCAGCAAATTGAAACTGACTTTTAAATGAACAGTGGTATTAGTGACAGGATGCAAAAATTTAGGATTTGGGGACTCAATCTGTCCTGGGCTCAGAATCCAATTCTGCCATAGTTGTGTGGACTTGGAGGAATTGCTTATTCTCTCTGAACTTCAATGTATTCCTCTGTCTTTTGGAGTTTTTAAAAGGACTGTATATGACAAATGAAAAGTGCTTTTAGGACCTGAGTCAACAAGTGATAGCTTAAAGCCATGGTTATAGCACCAGTAGAAGTAGTATTTAGAGAAGATTATATTTTAGAGGTATTTTCAGTCAAGGATGAGGGCATTCATGTCTGCTAACAAGTCCTAACTTAAGGAGAAAATTACTTCTGTAAGACTGTCAACCTTAATAATAACATAGTCAGCAATTTTACCAGCAAATAAGTTTATTTTAGAATAGACAGAGGAAATGCAATTCAGAAAATGTAGGGTATTACAAACTATAGACAAATCCAGAGAACAAAGGAGGGGCGTTTGCATTCATGTGTAGTTGTGTAGCTGGATTCTATTCTAAACGAAAGCCCACTGGAGGAAAGTTATGAGGTAAGGTAATGACTTCTTAATGACTAAACCACAGTGCTTCTCACTGGCTATACTGCCACTGGGGAAGGAAAATATTTCTTTGTAACAACAGACTTCTTCCTGAATGGGAGTACAAGGTATGCTACTTCCTGTTGGGGCAAGTGATGGTGTGTGAGAGCTCCCTCTACAGGTCTTCCTAACTCTATAATTTTTTTATTAACTAATCTTTATTTTTGAAGAAAAGGTGCAGGTGGGAAGGGAGGCAGGTAAACAGGCAGAGAGAGAGAAGAGGAAAAATTTCATTTGTTTTATTTTAGTTGTTCATCTTGGTTGTTTCCACTGGCCCCAGGGACATGAACACAGGACCTTGGGATAAATGTGGAGTGTGCCAAATCCCTATTCCACCATGGTATACCAACTCTAATTTTAACTGAAGTATTCTATTTTTAATTTTCACAACCGTAAAGGAAAGATCAAGAACACCAGGAAATGAGTATTGGGTAGAAGGATTTTTACAGTTCCCTTTCATTTTCTACTCAGTGCTTGGCTGGATTTTCCTTGCCAAGTTTTATATGTTTTTTAGTGAGTACTGCCGTATCTTTGCTGAGTCAAGCAAAAAAGTCTCCTTTATTGTCAATCTTCATAAACCATCCGGGTTTACTCTTTCTGAAGAAAAGTTAATTTCTTCCTTTTTGTTATGACTGAATAATTGACAGTGAGATCATCCTATTACAATTTGTCATGTCTCATTTAGAACAATGAGCAGTGGACTTCCTCTTTTCTCCAATAATAATATTAGAGAATCGCTAATAGGCAAAATTCTCATCACAAGATATTGCTAGGTATAGATGTTTTCAAAAATAGCCTGTGTTTCCATTTTCTCTCTTTAAGTCTGTAACCTGAATAAATTATCTCTTGGAATACCATGCTTTCTTAGTAATAGCTTTAGCAAAGTTATTCTTTCCAAATAGTCAAAATGCTATACTTTGTAGTCAGCACTCAACCAGGAGACAGCAAGTGCATAGTAATTTGATCAAGGAAAGCTGATATAAATAACTGTTAACTACAACAGGGGATTGGCTATTGTCTTGGTCTGCTTAACTTGTTAATAACAAATTATCATTGACTAAGTGGTCATGGTTAAATAAGAAACATTTACTTCTCACTGTTCTGGAGGTCGGATGACCACGATCAAACAGCAGGCCGATTCGGTCCTTGGTGAGGGCCCTCTTTCTGGTCTACAGACAGATATATTCTCATTGTATCTTCTCATGGCAGAGAGTTCAGAGATGAAGCAAGTTCTTTTATGTTTCTTCTTGTAAGGGCACTAATCTCATTTATGAGGTCTCCACCCAAATGACCTAATCAAAGTCCATCTCTAAATACAATCACATTGGGAATCAGGATTTTAACATGAATTTTGGGGGACACATTCAGTCGATAGCAGTAAGGAGTAAAGAGACCTCTAAAGAATATAGGAAGCAGCACAGACAGACAGGGCATCATAATGACTCCAGAGCTGAGATAAAGTACCCAAGGAAGAGGTCTTCTTAACTCCTCTCCACCCCAGGGTTGAGATCCAGATCTTCTTGGCAAAGTCCCACTGGATAATAGTGATATTGCTTAGGTGCCACAGTAGTGGAACTTCCTGGAAATCTGCCTTCTGGGGTGCAAGAAAAAACTGTCTACAAAGTGGCACCTCTCCCCAAACCTCACTCCAAAATCAATCACTGAGAGATGCCTCAATGGTGGCATTTGGCTGTGAAGCCATTCAGGAGACTGAGGGAAATTGGTGGCTGCATTTGCCATAAGAGCTGGGCTCTGGAAAAGCTATTTACTGCAGGAAGTGGAGAAGCTGTGAGAACAAGTAGAAGAAACCTCTCAAGGTAGAACACAAAATTGGGGAAATAGTGAATCATCATTATATGTCAGAGGAAGCTGGAGGATATCATTGCAGGAGTATGGCACATCTCCCATGTGGCTCCTGCAGAGGTGACGTGTCTCTAGGATCACATTTCCATAAAAGTAGCCAATTGACACACGTATACATTTTTTATTCAAATTAAATAATTCTAAAAATCAGAGCCTCAGCTGTACTAGCCACATTTAAATTGTTTAATTGCCACTGCCACAGGAAACTAATAGCTACCATGCTGGACAGCCCACCTCAAGGAACTGCCCTGCCTATGGCCCTGCCCATCTGGTCTGGGATCAGTGGTACAGTGCCAGTCATTTTTGAGCCTGAGGTAGTGTTTCTGACTTCTCACAATGATCACAGCACATACAGAGAATCCAAAATATCCTAAGTGCCCTGGTGAAAGGACCTAGGGGTTCTAGAATAGCCGGTTTTATTTCCTTTAGAGTTCTTACACGCTGCACTCAATTTGTGACCTGATTACTCCTACATTTCCCAAACTGGAGTCCATCTCACATTTTTAATGTTCCAAGGGACATGTATTCCATACTCAATTAAGATTTTAAAATTCTGGGTTAAATCAAATTAAACAGGAGTCTTTCTGCATCGCAAACAATGTTCATGCTCTGTACTCCTCCAACTGACTTGAAATGTCTATCTGTATCTCTTTGCCTGAAGGATCTCTCCAAATCCTGGAAGGCTACTTTGCCACTGACAAGTTGGAAGTGCAAAAAATTGGGAGCAGCCCTCATCCGTGACTGATGGAAGTTGGTGTATAAATACTCCAGCTCCTTCATCCCTCCAGTGAGACAATTCTGAGGCCTTCCCTTCATATCGTCTTCCAGTTTCCCTTGAGCATGAGTTCTAGTCACTCTCAGCAATGGCTGGTCAATGTGCATTTTAATTACATCTTTCTCATCCTGATATCACTTCCCCCTTCTCTTCTGTTATATCCTAGACCTCCCAAGTAAATTACTTGCCTTTGAATCCTTGTTCAGGATCTGCTTCTAGGAAAACCCAAACAGCTCTCTGACTTCTTAGCTTTTAATACATATTATCAACTTTCAACAGGAGAAGAACATATGCAGTCATCCCTAGACTTGTTGACGTTAAGCCACCTTTTTACGGCATTTCTGTCACATCTCTGAACAATGTTCCATAAAACCCAGCTAGGAGAAAACTGGTTTGAATCATAAAGAATAAGCTCCAAGCTCATAACTCTCAAAAAAAATCCAAGAGTCACCAAAGCAGAGCTTAAAGACATGAGTCCAACAGACTGCTGAGGTCTTTGACCTCTTCTTTATACTAGAAGTTTTCTGAAGTCAGAATGGAAACACAAGAGAACTCCCACCTGCCTTATTCAAAGTCATGATGCATTCATTACAGGAGCAGTGAAGTTCCACTTGAGGATGATATCATGGAGCTCAGGGGAACCCAGAGAAGATCAAATGAGAGAAAGAGCAGGAGGCCTGCCACCTCAAGGGAGATGTGAAAATTAGGATTCTGTGGTAGGGTGGGAAAAAAAACAAAGAAGTAAAAGCTAGAAATATATAAATAATAAATATCATAAATGTCCTTGCTCTTCACATTTCAGAATACTAGGCTTAAAGTAAAGCTCTTAATATCTGAGAAAAATAAGATAAAATTAAGCAAATATATATATACATTTTTGACAGTTTATACAATTATGGAATCTTCATAACTTCCTATCTCTTGTTAGAAGCTGAATGTACAAACAGAATTCAATAAAAGGTTAAGCAAGTCTTCTGGTCACCAGAATCAACAGAAAAGCAGTGCTGCACAGTGTCAATCTTAGAGTCAAACAGATGGGTTTGAACAACAGCCCTGTTGAGTGACTGCGTATGTCCCTGCATTGCCTGCCTTTCAGGTTTCTCATCTATAAAATGAAGATAGGAGTACAGACCTTACAGGGTTGATATGAAAAATAAAACTAATGTACCTCAAATACCCAACCTAGTGCCTCAGTGAGTGGTAAATACTACTACAGTCTGTAAGAATCTACTAAAGCATCTATGTCTGGATTATATTGTTTCCTTCATCTGTTGTGATCAGTCAGGGAAAACAATAGAACCAGCTACCAAAAGGTCCTCAGTGTGGCTGTTGAGGAGCAGAACCGGGGTGGATGGACTGAGGTGGAGCTGCCAGGACAAGCAGAGCTCATCCTGCTCTTTGCTCTTCCCACCTGGAGAAGACCTGATTAGCTACAACTTCAGTTACAGACCATTTAAATCTTCCACTAGTGCACAGAAATGTCTCCAGCCTTCAAATTTTCTAACATTCTCTTGGTCCCGCAAAATCAAACAAAAGCTATGGGACTGCACTTACCTGAGCTCCCAGTAGCATTTCCCAGCAGCAGCCCCTCTCCTGCTACAGCACTCTCTCCCCTTTCTGAGAAGACTCAGCACCTCCGGCCCTCCTCCTTCTCAATGGCGTTCCTAACTCCTCTTGTAGCAATGAGCACGCAGGGCTCAGTCTCACTCTCTCTCCTTCCACACCTAACTCCTTTACTGATCGCATTCATGGCTTTGAATACCTTCTATGAGCTAGCAACTCTCCAATGTATCTCTCTAGTATGGATTGCTTCCCTAAAAAGTAATCAAAATTCTCTCTCTTGTCCTGTCTGTGCCCTGCTTCCCTTTGTCAATGAGACAAAAATGTTTCCAGTGGGTTAGTTCTTCCTTTGGGTCAAGTATGAACATTGATAATAATCTAAAATAGACCCATTTATTATTTTTGGAAAGTCCTTTTCCTCTCCAAGTTTTTCCAACATAGCCACATGTGACATTTCATTTAATGTGTTACAAGACCCCTGGACCTTTCTTCCACTATCCCAGTTTCGGATCACCATCAGTATCTTGATTTGTCAATATTTCACTATACACCCAGTATTATAGTTATATTAAGGACATGTTAATCACTTCAAATAATAGAAGATACAATATAGGACAAAGTACTTTTTTAAATGGTAAAACATAGTTCAGAAAGTTTATGTTTTTAAGATCATAAAATGTAATCCACTTTATATATATAAATGTTGTTCTGGCAGCAGTGCGCATGAACAGTGAGGCTGGTTAGGGACCTAGAGAGGAGTCTAGTCAAAAATAATGAAGTCTTAAAGTAAAACAGCAACTACAGAGAAAGAGTAGGTGCCAGGATTTGTTTTAAAGTATGAGCTTAAGAGGTCAAAAAGATAAGGATGAGATAAAAAAAAAATGAACTTGAGTAAATGACATCATTGGATAATATAAAATGAGAATGAGAAGATGGGGAGGAGAATAATTAAAGGGATCCTTTTTCTTCAGATGCAGCAGACTTTCTAACTCACAAAGAATGGGGTGGGGTCACAAAATAACAATAATAATATAATAATATTAATAAATGCACCAACATAATTGAGAATTAATTATGTGTTCCTACCTTCTACCTGATGGATAGATATTAAAAAATTGACTTTACTGAAAAATATTCTGAACTCACTAGGATAATGCCATAATATAAAGAAAACCACAAACAACATAGTACAAGTCTATATCTTTTCCTTATATCAACTTGTTGAATCCTCATAATAACTCTGAGTTCAGTGCACTGTAATCATCACTCCCATTCTGGAGTTGAAGAAACTGAAACTCTAAGACGTTAAGTAACTTTCCCAAGATTACACAGAGAGTAAGTGGCAGAGCTGAAATTTCAAACCAGGCCATTTGACTGCAAGAGCTAAGTTCTTAGCCATTTTACAACTCTATAGTCTGTAGAAATAAATTATAAACAACTGAGATGGAGCATTTCTGATATTAGAAGTGAGTATATACTATAGTAGAGGCCAATTTGTAGTGGAAAAGGCCAGGAAAGAATTTAAGCCTTTGAGCAGGGTTTTGCCAGGTAAACAACAATTCACTGGGCACTTGGGGTGAGTTCCAGGCAGAGACTCTTGTGAGCAGAGGCAGGAAACTGAAGCTGAAAGGAGTGAGTTGAAGGTGGCTAGAATAAGAACCGAGGTGGGGGAAATGACATGGCAAAGGAGAAGCCTAGAAAGATAGGCATGTGCCTAAGTCCTTAGAAGTTATACAAAAAAATAAATTAATTAAGATACCTTTTTTCTGGACCATACTCTCACTCAAGTTTCACTAAGATTAGCATTTGAAGTCATCAGAAAATGGGAGAGGCACAGCCCACATGTGAGCAAACGCAGTGACAAGTCTCCTGCTAACTCAGAACTATTTTTGTTGGAGGCTTTTTAATTTTCTCCTACCCTACAATGAGGATACCTGGTTAAACCAGCAGTTTAATCTCCACCAAAAAGTTTAATAAAATCCATTAACCTCTACCAAACCTCTACCAGTGGTTTAACCTCTACCAAACAGCACACATGGTTAAACACAGTGGTTTGACCTCTGCCAAACAAAGTAGCTTCATAGTAGGAGACTGCTTTCACCTCCAACACCAAGCAGAAGGGACTCTTCATGCCCCAAAATGTCTAAACCACACAGGATCCCAGAGCAAAGAATATTTAGGCTTAGAAAGCAAAACTTTAATATCAAACAATCTATTCCAGGTAAATAAACAAGAAGTAAATCAATCAGCTTGCATTCTTCTGTAACGCATTTTAGAGGGAGGAAAAAAATCTCTGTAGCAATGTATATGATATATAAGATACTTAAGGAAAACCCAAAGCAAATACCATTGCTGAGGCAGATTTATGTGCCTAACTGTAAAACCACTTCCCATGTAGAACAGAAATGGACCCCTACCCGCACATATCAAGATTTTCACCAGTTTCTTAGAGGGAAAGAAATAGGACATTTATATCAGCAGCCACTCTCACCTTTTCTTCCCTCACCCCAGCCCACACAAGTCTATCCCCAGAGCAGGAAACTCAAGCCTCAATTCTCAGAGTCATTAGAACATCTAAACATGAGAAGAGCCTTTCACAAAAGGCATTTCTGTTTGAGTAGCCACATGCCCTCGTCCCAGGCACATGCATCTCAGACGTGAGTGGTCAACTGGGTCCCCACATCCCTCCATGATTCCCAATCTGGAAAGGAATATGCCCTGTTGCAGAGTCCCTCCAGGCCCCAAGCACCACTGTTTATGAAATGGAGGATCAGTCAAAACACAGCATCGGAGCAGTTTGGGATCCCACAAAAGTTGTGCCTTGCCTGTTACATCATCCAAACAGGGTCCTCCACTTAAAAATGAAAGGGGAAGGCACAGTTACAGCTCATTGGCCGACATCAGACAAGCAGTGACTTTACTGAATGCTGAATGTTGTCTAACCTGAATTCACTCCTTCTAGATGCGTTATAATCATTTAAATCAATCCAGGCATAGACAA
Source organism: Solenodon paradoxus (assembly GCA_004363575.1). Taxonomy (NCBI): domain Eukaryota; kingdom Metazoa; phylum Chordata; class Mammalia; order Eulipotyphla; family Solenodontidae; genus Solenodon; species Solenodon paradoxus. The sequence goes on along the minus strand of RJWH01000483.1, from coordinate 562,258 downwards.
AGATTGGTGGATCTATATGTGAAATGAAATATGGATGAACTACATGACTCTTCTAATAGGTAGAACTGAACGCTGATTCTAGATATCTGTCTGTGCGTGTGTGTGTGTGTGCGTGTGTGTGTGTGTGGCCCTGAAAGCTTTGGTCTGGCCTAATGCAAACCACCCAATCCCTTACCTGCCCTGGACTAATGCACAAAGCTGTATGGAATTTGAGGTATTACCGATGCCCTCATATCCAATGATTCAATGTTGACATTTATCTCTTAGAATTCTGGAGTTCAATTTTCACCTTCCAATAAGTAATAATTTATAACTTTCTTTTACTTTTCTTGTGATGCAATACCTCCCACACACAAATATTTACCAAGGCACTGAAGAAGAGAAGAACTTATCATGGAATATAATTTTCTCAGGCATTTCCAGATGAAATTTTATGAAAACTGAGCAGAATCTCAGTCAGATCACAAATCACCAATGAATTTGCCAATGCATAATGCTTTTAAACAGAGCAAGGAAAGAAGGGAGAGGAGGATAAAGCATTTAAGAAAGGAACAAAGAGGAAGAAGAAACATCTTTATTTAGATGCTTATTTTTATTTTTCACCCCAGAACCCATCTCACACCTGGTCCCTGGGTTGTGTGTGGTCTGCACAGCTGTATCTCAGCCACCTGAGCCACAAGGACACGCCTAACCCATAATTTAAATCTAACTTGATTTACTTTTATTATTTCATCTGTATATGTTGCTATATGCTTTTTAAGATACTGAACTCATATCACATTTTATTTCACACCACAACCACCATAGAGTTTTAGTGCCCTCTGTCACTTCATTGTTAACTCCTTCTTCTCTTGTCCCTTCTTCCCCCAGCCCCCAAACCCTATAGCCACAGTCTATCACTTATGAATTTTGTTGAGATTTGACTCTTGCTTTTTGTTTTTGCTTTTTTTTTTTTTTTTAATATTCTACATATGAGTTAAACCATCCTGTACTTCTCTTTTTCATTCTACCTTATTTCACTTAACATAATCACCTCCACTTCCAAACAGGTTGCTGTAAGAGGCACAGTTTCATCTTTTGTAATAACTGCATTGGATTCCATTGAGTGTGTATACCACAGCTCTTGATCCACTCATCTGTTGACAGGCATTAAGTTTCCATGTCTTGACTACTGTGAATTGTAATGCTATGTACATGGGGATGCATATATTTTTTCTGATTAGAGATTTTGTATTCTCTGGGTATATGCTAGGAAGTGGGAGTGCTATATCAAATAGCAGATCCATCTTCAATTTTTTGAGAAAATTCTATACAGTTTTCCAACGAGTTTGCACTAATTTACATTCCCGCCAAAAATGTGAAAGGGTTGCTTTTTCTTCACATATTTTCCAACACTTGTTGTCTCTAGTCCTTTGGATAAAGGACATTGTCATTAGTGTGATGTGATACCTTATTGTGGTTCTTATTTGTATTTCTCCAATGGTGAGTAATGTAAAATTTTTCTTCATGTGTCTGTAGGTCATCTATGTATCTTCTCTAAAGGTATCTATTCATCTTTTCTGCTCATTTATTCAGTGGGCTATTTGTTTTTTTTGTTGCTGACTTATCTGAACTCATATTTTGGAGATTAAGCCCTTGTCTGATATTTATTGTATCAATATTGATTCTCACATTCAGTGGATTGCCTTTTAACTTTAGTGATGGTTTCTTTAATTGTACAGAACTTTTTAGTTTGATGTAGTCCCAATTTAGTTTTACTTTATTTTTCTTTGCTATAATCCTTTTTTCATCCCATATAAACTTTAGATTATTTCGTTCAGCGTCCTTGAAAAGTGCCTCTGGTATTTTTATAGGAATTGCACTATATCTGTATATTGCTTAGGTAAGATTGTCATTTTAACTATGTTAATTCCTCCACCCATAAGCATAGAATATTTTTCCATTTCTTGGTGCCTTCCATTTCTTTTATCAATGTCTTGTATTTCTAGTTTACAGGTCTTTCACCTCTATTATTTAGTTTATTTCCAAGTATTTTCTCTTTTTTGGTGTGATTACGAATGGGAGTTCTGTCTTGAGTCTCTTCTGTCTTGTGGTTTGTTCTTTCCATGCAGAAATTTTCATGTATTGATTTTATATTTTGCTACTTTGTTGTATTCCTTTATTTCTGACAGTTTTTCTTTTTTGGTGAAACTTTCAGAATTTTCTAGGTATATCTTCATGTCATCTGCACATTATAACTCTATTTCTTCATTTCCAAATTGGATTTCTTTAATGTCCTTTTCTTGCCTAATTGCTCTGGCAGGACTTCCAGATCTATGTTGAATAGTAGTGGTGCAAGTGGGCATCTTGTCTTGTTCCAGATGTTAGGTGACAAGCTTTCAGTCTTTCACCATTGAATGTAGCTTTAGTAGTGACTGTCATATGTGGCTTTTATGATGTGGAGTTATATGCCTTCTATTCCCATCATAATGAGAGTTTTTATCATGAATGGATGCTGAATCCATTCAAATGATTTCCCTTTACCTAGTGATATAATCAGATGCAGTGAAGCCATCTGGTCTTGGGCTTCTGTGTTGGGTAGACTTCTGATTACAGCTTCAAATTTTTATGCTTCTAACTAGTGTGTTCAAATTATCTATGTCTTCCTGGATCAGTTATGAAAGGTTGTAGGATCCTAGAAATCTGTTCATTTCTTCAAGATTGGTAAATGTATTGGCATAGAAGTGTTCATAGTAATTTTCACATTCCTTTGTATTTCTGGACTGTTTGTTGTAATACCCTCTCTTTTATTTCTAATATTTGTTATTAAGACTTTCTTTCTTCATTAGCTTGGCTAAAGGTCTATCTTTTGTTAAAAAAAAAAGTACAATCTCTTTGTTTTATTGATCTTTTGAATGAATTTCTTGTTTCCACTTTCATTTAGTTCTGCTTTAATTTTACTATTTCCTTCCTATAGCTGATTTTTGGTTTCAATTTCTTCTTTTTCTAATTCCTTCAAGTGTGTGGCTAGATGTTTGAGATATCCTTTGGTTTAGATGTGTGCTTCTATTGCTATAAACTTTCCTCTTAGAACTGCTTTTGCTGCATCTCACATGTTCCAGAAGCTTATCTCTTTGTTTTCAGGTAATTTTTAAAATTTTATCTTTCATTTCCTTCTAGATCATCAGCATGTTGTTTAATTTTCACGTCGTTGCAGTCCTTCCCATTTTTTTTCCTGCTTCATTTCTAGTTTCACACACTTGTGGCCAGAAAAGTTATTAATAGCATCAATTTTTCTATATTCATTGAGACTTGCTTCATGTCCCGGAATGTGGTCTGTCCTTCAGAATGTCCCATGTACACTTGAGAAGAACTTTAATCTTTTTTATTGAGGTAAAAGGCTATGCAAAGACTTTAGGTCTACAACAATCCCTGACCTATTGCAGGAGTTACCTTCCAGAGACCCCCGCGTAGGTGAAAATCTGCAAAGTAACGGCGTTATAATTTATTATTTATATATATTTTAAGGCTTTATAAACCCTTCCTACTCTCCTATAAACCCTTCCCACACTCTTATTAACCTTTCCCACACTCTTATAAACACTTTGTATACTCAAACACTTCCTACACTCTTAATCCCAAGTAATTTTAACAACATATAAAATTCTGTGTGGGTGCCCACTAGTGAAGTATATGTAAACCGCAAAATCCCATGATACAGTAAAAATTCCACGATACAGAATTAGATAATTTAAAAAAAAAAAAAAAAAAAAAAAAAAAAAAAAAAAAAAAAAAACCCACGATACAGTGAAGCCACGATAATTGAACCGTGATATAGGGAGGGACAACTGTATATGATCTATATTACCTCATTTAAAATCTTTATTTCTTGATTGAGTTTCTGCATAGTAAATCTATATATTCATGTAAGAGAAGTACTGGCGTCCCCTGCTATTACTTTGCTGCTCAATGTCTCCTTTTAGGTCTGTTAGTATGTGTTGTATATATTTAAGTGATCCAGCATTGAGAGTGTATATATTGAAGGCAATTATTTCTTCTTGGTGGACTAATTTCGTGAACATGACCTAGTGCCCATATTTGTCTTGAGCTACCCTCTCTGGGTAAAAGTCTAACTTGTGTGATATTAGAATTGCAGTTCATTATTTCATTTCACCCCTATTGCTTTTACATATTTTCCATACACCTTCACTTTCAACCTGTATTTGTCTTTGAATCTGATGTGAGTTTCTTGTAGACATAATAATACCAATAGATCCTGTTTTTGATCTATCAGCTAAACTTGACATTTTATTGGTGGGTTCAGTCCATTCACATTTAGGGTGATTATTGGTATGTAGGATTTTGTTGCTGTCATTTTATCCTTTGTTTTGTTAGTTTTATGTCTGTTGATTCTTTCCCCGTTTGTTTCTGTTTGTCTTTACCTTTGGATGGTCTTCAATGATGATTTTTTTTTTTTCTGTTTCTTTGTCTTTCCATCTCTACAACTCTGAAAAATTAGATTTTGTGGCTACCTCGTGTTTTGTGTCTCACTTAACCCATCCGCTATAGTCTTTTTTGAGCTGATATTATATCTTCAGAATTTTTCTTTCTCCCTTTGCTATGTTTTTGTTCTGTCCTAACAGTCTCATTTTTACCTCTGATTCTGTTTTATTACTTATCAAAATTCTCTGGGTTGTTTAGTTTTTGCTTCTTTTTGTTTTTCCCTATTGTAGTACTCCTTTCAACATTTCTTGGAAGGCATGTTTGGTAATGCGAAAATCCATTAACTTTTAGTTATTGTTGAAGACCTTTAGTTCTCCATCATTTTTGAGTAATACTTTTGCATGATAGAATATTCTCAGCTAGCAGTATTTGTCCCTGTAATATTTTTAATATATCATCCCACTTACTCCGAAACTATAGGGTTTCTGCTTAGAAATCTTATGGTAGCCTGATGGGTGTACTTTCATGGCTATCTTTCTCTTTTCTCTAGCTATAGAGATTTAGACCTTTAGTAGAGAAATAAAGGTCTGTTAGTGACTTTTATTTATCACTGACTTTTGTTAGTTTACTATGATGTGTCTTTTGCACTTAGGAAATTGGATATTCTGATGGCTTCTTGGACTTCTATGGTTAGTTTTTGTGGTGGCTATGGGAAGTTTTCTGCTATTACTTCTCAAAATAATTGTCAACTCCTCTCTCCCTCTCCTCACACTCAAGTATACAAATAATTCTTGTTTTAATTCCCATGGTAACTGATATTTCCCATAGGTTTTCTTCAGTCTTCCTTAATATTGTTTCTCTCTCCTCTTCTGTGAGGGTTGACTGCTTTAAGACATGCTTTTTTCTTAAATTTATGACAATCATTCCTCTGCAAGTTTGACCCTATTTTTGGAACTTTCCATATTTTTCTTCAATTCATTGACTGCATTTTTTCATCTCTAGCAGTTCTTCTGAGGTTTTCTTTATAGCATAAATCTCTTTGGTGTAGTATTTATAATCTATCACTTCTTTTCTGAGGCAGTGGGTTTGCCTTTTGATTTGCCATGGATTTTTTAAAACCCAAATAAATCAAAATTTTAAGACTATCAGTCCAAAGATTTGTTTCCCTTTTATCTCAAAGTTGTATATTTCCCCACATTTATATTAGTTACTTCTTTTTCACATTTATAAAGAAGACAATGTCTTCCTACGGAAAAAAAAAAATTGGTTTTGAGGCAGGCATGTCTTAATGGGAAATACAACTGAGAAATTAAATTATAGTCTTTATTACATATTTATTTTCTACAACAGAATCCTCCAGAATTACCATGAAAGGATGTTAGGATGAGGATCCTGATCCCTTTATTTGTGGAATGAATATAATAATGTCAGAAAATGAGAACAATTTTCATATTATAATATTCCAAAACTAAACACAAGGTTGAAGGACTGCCATTGACATACAAGAAGTAAATGTAAGACACTTTGTCTTACAGTTTTCCTACATTTCTTAGATGAATCCTCTCACTCTATATTTTTTGAAGATGTCTATATACATGCATATGAGAGGTACAAATTTCCAGTTATAAAATAAGTAAGCCAAGGATATAGTTTACAGCATGAGGTCCACAGGCAATAAGACTGTATTGCAAACTTGAAAATGCTAAAAATAGGTGGGAAATAGAGTTACTGTCATACTCATTTCACATTGTATGTAAATGTTAAATCATTATATTCTATATGTGAAACAAACGTATGTTACATGCTAATTACACTTCAAAAACATCATCAAGGGAAACACTCCTCTTTACCTCTCCTTTTTAATCAAGATCCCCTCTTTTCACATTTGGCTGCCGTGGCAGCAGAAAGACAGACAGAGCAGTTATTCGGAGCTCATTTTTACCTTTCTGTCCAGAGCACCCTTCAAGAGGTTGCAATGCCAAGAACAGAGTGAAAAGAGCATATCTGAAATGCCAGCATCAGCAAAAGCTACTGTTCAACTGGGAAAGTGAGTAGAGTAGTTCAGGCAGATTCGGGTACAAACTTGAGTCATTAGAGATACTAACTCCAAAATGGCCTTAGTAAACAAGGAACGCACCTCACAGCTGGGTCCTGCCCTGCAGCCTGCCTTCAAAGACCCTTTCTACCCTTCCCTGTCTTTCTACTGATATTAGAGCTTTTTATTAAATGCTGGGGTTTCTAAGACATAAAAATAGGAGTTTTTTAAGAAAGCAAGAAAAACTCTTGCGTACCCCCCCCCAAAGAATCACTGCAGAACACTAGTCCATCAAGAAATGTTCAAATTTTTATGGTCTAAAAATTAAGGAAATCCTGTTTGCTATATTCTTCTTGGAGACTTGCAGACTCAGTCATTAAAGGCTCTGAGCAGAGGGGAAGCCAAGACAAGGTATTCACTTTATCCTAGGCAGTCAACCTCACAGATGGGCAACCAGGGCAGAATACATAGATCCCTGAGCCTACAAGAGGCCATGTTTGGTTCAGTGCCTTGTGGCCACTGTCCTGAAATTCCTAATAATATTTTTAACAAGGGATCCCACATTTTTCATTTTATACCATACCTACAAATTCTGCAGTCAGTCCTGACATGGAGTTTCTCTCTTATTGACAACATCTCTAAACAAAAGACATACTTGGAGGAAGGGATGCTTTAAAAAAAAAAAAAAAAGCTAATAATGCTATATCATCTCTCCACAAAATTTTCCTTCCAAATTGTATGAATTTTTCACTTTGTCAGATAGTCTGAAATGTTTTTCTATTGGGAAAATAAGCATCAAGGAAGAAGCAGAAGGACAGGGCAAATATCCTCTTTAAAAAAATAGCCCCATAAATATGCTATGACAATAGCGTGTATTAATTGAATCAGTCTGTTTTCTCCTAACTCATGGCAAGATCAGCTGCAATTTTTCCACTGGGTTGGCAGAGGGAGGCAGGAGGAGTAATCTGGAGTATGATCTCCATCAGAGAGATAGCAAAGTCGGGGCCTCTGGGCAGCATTCAGAGAATTGAGGTTTGGAGATGAAGAAACAGAGACCCAGGACAGACAAAGGATGAAAAAGGGAGTCAGAGCCTGTGAATGGAAAACTTCTTGCCTGTTCCAGAAATCTGTCTGGCACAGATCGGTTCCACAGAAAATTCAAATCTCTTTTCCCTTTCTGCATGCCTTGATCTTATTCCATAATAAATTACAAAATCAGTTAACTTCGTTAATTTAATTATGTTACTACAGTATGTTCCAAAGACACTTACAAATTCACTTAGTATTGTACACACACAGAGCAAGATTTCTGAGTGAAAATACCCATAAAATTCCATTGATTTACAAATTAATTTCATACATTTTCAGGATACCTCTTATCCAGAGGTCAAATGTAACCTGAATTCTGTTTCACTGATTCATATAACCAAGGCAAATACCAAGATGTACATTCTTACAAGTAAAATTTTTCTAAACGTGCTTTGGTCTTTTTCCCAATAAACTCAAATAGTAAATTAGATGAGACCATGACTTTCAGTACTGATGGCCAAGAATTTAGACGATCAACATGGAATGATCAGATACTTTAACTTTAGAATGTAATGGGTACTTTTCTTCCAGAAACTCTAAATTCCTAAATTCATCCTTGTACAAAATAAAACTCAGATGAATTTCTATATCTCCATGGACATCAGGAGGAATGACTTGCCCATTTGACAGAGGAATGTGCAAGTAAATGGTAGAAGCAATTTCTAGCCTAACACTTTTCCATCAGGCTACAGCCAGTAAAACACCTAGGATGGGCTACCTTAAATGCTTTTCCTCCAATCATAACAACAGCTTTGAAACAGGTATGATGGCCCCATTTTACATATGGGGAAACTGAGGTTCACAAAAGCAAGAGGTAGGCTAAGTCATGTTGGGTTAGGACTACCTGTCCTTCACTAACAACTCTTCCACCTCCCTCCCAGGACAGACTTGGGAGAACAGAATAGCTCTGAGTGACTGAGGTGAAGGGAAAATGAATACTGAATACTCACTGCCTACTTTATTGAACAGGATCTGACTGCAGTCAGTGTACATACCAGCCACGGGAGGACAGCAGGAGGCACACACTTCAGGTGAAGATCCTCTCAGTTCAAGACCCTCCGGCTTCTCCCCTTTACAATATGGGCTCTGCTCCACCCTCACAGTCATGCCTGAATCTGTCATTGCCTCTCTACCCCAAGATCAACACAAAAATTGTTTTTAAATTCGGCAATTTAGAGGCTAGATTTAAGATGATGTGACACAGTGCACCCTGGTGGTCTGAAAGTTTAAACTAGGCATAGTCCGTATACCTCCCAGGGTCCCTGGTTCAAACAACCAATGATGAGCAACTGAATAAAACAAGTGAAAGAAGTAAAGTACTTCTTCCTCCTCTCTCTTCCTGCCGCCTGCCTACTAGCCTTCATTCCTTCCTGTTCCTTTCCTTTAAAGAAAAAAAAAAAAAAAAAAACAAGGTAAAAAAAAGATGTGACAGGCACAGCAGCTGTTATTAATGTCAGGAAAGTTACATGGTGTGTGCTCATGAACAAAGAACAGGAGAGGGCTATTTCTTGTTTCTTTATCAGTTTGCCTGTGCCCCTGTAACTTTTACAATGTTCCCCCAAATCCATTTGAATCTTGTCTTATGAAATATAAACAGTATGCATTTTATGACCTTTTTCATTCTCAGTGTATGAGAGCTCTTCTCTGAGCTTTCTCACAAGAATGATTTAGAATGTGAAATCAAGGTAAAATCAAAGTCACGAACATGTAAATTGCTGATCTATATGTAGCCTTGATTTTACTGTTTTCTCTTTGCTTCTTAAAAAATGTTCTTTTTTCTCCTGGGTTGCCACTTAAAGTGTCATTTAAGACAATGGTTCTCGAATCCAGTTGCACGTTCAAATTACCTGGGAACTTTTTACAGAACACCTTGCCTAAGCCCCTACCCAGACCAAAGGAATCAGTGCTGAGAGGGAAGAGTTTGGGAATTGTTTTTCAAATTCTTAAACTATGCAAAGGAGTTTCTGAAATAGAGAAGTTTTAGTGTAGTGAGACAGGTTGGTATCACCTGGGGAGATTACAAGGTTCTGGTGACTGGGTCCCACCCCTCAGGATTGTCACATAATTTTTCTGGGATGAGCCTGGGAATCAGGATCTGAAAAGTTCTCCCACTCTAATGTGCAGCCAAGTTTGAGAAGCACTGTAGTGCACATAAGGGAACTCGTCATTCTCTAGAAATGATGGCAAAGGAATGAGCCAAAAAAAGTAAGAAACAAAACTAGACTCACTCTTCTGAATAGTTGGAATGCAATGCTTCTGCCTCTGTCTGGTCCCCTTCCAAATATTATGTTATTGAAATGAAAGTTGCTCCTCTCACATCCATAGTCTGTCTCTTTTAGGTTCCCTGCAAGACTTCCTTCTTGGCTCTTTCAAGCATGGACTTGGCTCTGCCACCTAAAAGATGTGGAGTTTCAAATAATGTACTTAACTTATCAGCTCAGAAAACAGCTGTAGCTTTCATTTTGGCCCCACAGACTGGCCTGTAGGGTCAGCCCACAGATCCGATGCTGGGAAGTGGCAGCAAGTGTTAGAGGAATGAAGGCTGTAGATAGGAAGGCAACAGTACCCCACAGAGAGTCATTGCCCAGTTTCAGTCTTCTCCTCTGTAACTGGGCCTGCTGACCCTCTATTGAGCAGCAGTGGGTATATGATAGGTGACAATTAGCAAAGGACTCAACATATAATATGTGCTCAGTAAATGTTAGTAATTTTAATTACTGGTAGCCTTTTTAAGTCTCTATTTGATAATAATGATAATTAACACTTCCATGGGTTTATTATGTCCCAGACACTGTTCAAGTGCTTTACATGTGTTAATTCATTTAATTCTCATGATAACTTATAAAGGAATGCAACTGTGAGTCTCATTTTACAGAGATGCAACTCAAGACACGGAGTAGTTGAGAAACTGGTCCAAGGCCCCACAGTGAGCGAGTGGTAGAACCATGTGGGGCTCTGGAAACCACGTCCCAACCACTTGCAGTGCTGCTTCTCAAATCATTGTCCCTGAAACTAACTTATCTCTGCTGTTGCCTCTACCTGCTCACATTTCTAAATTCTGCTCTATAGACCTGAATTCTGAGGAAACAACTGAGAAGACAGACTACTGAGGTCATAGGCCATCCCATGGTCCATCCACCAGCCCCCAGCCCTGAAGTCAGAGAAAGCTCGGTGCTGTCTTCTGTCCCTCTGACTGACAACCTCTCTGTAAGTTTACCAACTCAAGCAATTTTACCTCTGCATTCTGTTGACTGAGACACTTAAAATAACAGTGTAAAGGTTCAGGCTCGGGGCCTAGGACATAGTGTTCTCAGCCAATATGACTCCCCAGCTCCACTTGAGCAGTTTGACTTCTCAAGTCTCTTGGGGATTATATCCCTCTGAGAAACATGTCTGCAAATATATCAGCCAATAAACAGCTGTGCCTTTCATTTTGGTCCCACATATTGGCCTCTGGGAACAGTCCACAGATCCTGTGCTGCAAAGTGGCATCAAGTATTACAAGAATGAAGGCTGCACATGGGAAGGGAACATTGCCCCACAGAGACTCATTGGCCAGACAGGCTGCCCTCTGAACACTATCAGCCCATACGAGTTAAATTATTTCCTTCCCCAATGTACCCATAAAAAATCTATAGAGACCTCTACTTCCCTTGAGTTTCCACTCAACCAAGCCCAAATTTAAATCCTTCCCCCAACTCTCTAAGCTCCATAACTATACTTGTTGGTTCAAATTAAGCATTTTTCCCAAACTGCTTCTGCTTTGGTATTTATTGATGCCAAAAATTACCAGTCATATTTGCCTTGTATCCTGATTGCCCAAACCTTTTATTTAGCTTCCTAGATGCCAAGTTTTAAGGCACTGTTCAGTAACATGGCCACTTTGGAACCATCCATTAACTTCCCTTATTAATGACCCTGCTTTCTGTCTGGTGTTTTTTATTCGGGGTCATTATTTTGTAAGTTTTCTTGGCCCATTACTTTCAAGTTACAAAGTCTAAAAAGCTGATCCATGAAGATATGGGTAAACACTATCCCTATCTCCTAGAAATGACCTGTCAAGAGGAAACCTGATTTAGCCTAGGAGGTTTCTGGGGATATGGGATGCTGTTTCCCCAGGACTTCCAGAATCACTCTAAAAAATATTTTTCCCCAAAATATTCAAAGGCAACCCAACTGCATCTACAGAATTTTTACACATCAGGAACAATGTATTATCAGAGTACTGCTGTGTGGGCTGGAATTCTGAACTCCACAGTGAGCCATGTAACTTTGGGCTGTGCTTCACTTTCCTGACCTCAGTTTCCTCATCTGTAAAGTGGGGAGAGCATAAGATTGTTGGGGGAATTATAAGATATAATGCATTTTAAATAACTGGCATGGAATTAATGATCAAGGAATTATTCATGTGGCTATTATTTTCATCTTTAGTATCCTTGTGAGTGACAGAATTCCATTCTCCAAGATGTATCAAGAGCTAAAGGCTGACAAAATATCTATAAAACAGAGAGGTGGGATTAGATGAGAAGATTGTTATCTGACCCTTTTCAGTCAGCATAAGGAAGAAGGAGACAGACCCCGGCATCTCACCCTCCTCTCTCCACGGCCTTCTTCATTTCACTCCCTTCCTCCTCCTTGCCCTCTTGTCTCCTGAAGGTGCTAGAACATTATGTGGGCTGATGGCTGTTCGAGGGGGAAACACAGAGCTCATTCTTTCCTCTCCTTAATATGAAGTATTTCAAAGACAAAATTTCCAAGATGCACCTTCAACTATTAACTACAGTTGGAGTGGGCAGGGGGAATGCTGCTAAGAGTCTTTTTTCACTTTTAATTGTATATAATACATAAGTGTAGAGATTAGGAATGATATTTGTTTTACTTTTATTTTTTCAGTATTCAAATACTTTAACCTAATTCATGTCTTTTGGGGATTAAGTAAATGAGTAATAAAGATTTATCATTCCAATTAAATGAATTTTTCCCTGATTCAGAAATTCCGCAGGAGTAAAGTTTTCTTCATTTGAGTCCTATAAAATGAATATTCCAAGCTCTGCTTTGAAGCCAAGCAGGATAGTAAAGGAAATTTGCTGACACCCATGAGAAAAGCACAGACAAATCCAGAAAAGAAAAGAAGATATGGTCTTCATATGAAAAAAAGATGAATGCCCAGTCAAAGCTGAAGTTGGAAGTCAGTAAGCTCCTTAGCCAGCAGGTCTCCTGTCTTTTTTCTCTCCTACTTTGTATTCTAAAAAGTTCCCTGAATCCATTTTCTTTTAGCACACTTTACAATCTCCTCTTGCAGCTGAGGTATAGTTAGAAGGAGATTTACTTTCTCCATATTTAATACATGGGCTCATCTATTAATGCTGGATGTAAAGATACATATGTAGGCCAAAGCAGGCTCCATCGTTATGAGCATGCTGATAAATTAGGGAGTTCTCCAGAATTAAGGGGTACAGATCACCAGTCCTAGCAGTGTTCTATATATTCTTGAATCTGGGTTCAGACCTAAGGTAAGAGCCTATGCAAAAACTTAAAGCTTAAATTCATCTCAATTTACATATTTCCACTTTCTGCCCAGCATTGTCACAGACCTATTTCACCACATTCCATATCTATACCTATTAACCAAGAATCAGTGTTTAGCATTGTTGTCATATTTTAATCAAAAAAAAATGTTCAAAGTAAATATAAACTGGTAAACTTGTCTGAAGGATGATTTGGAAAGATTTATCTAGCAAAATCTATCTTTAGAGGACTAAATAAATACATAAATAAATATATCCTTACATATATGCAGTCTTAAAAAGAATGAGGTATATTTCTAATTACTGACAATAAAAACCAGGAATGAAGTCTTACCCTCCCTTGGCTGGCTCCATTTGCTCTCTCTCTGCTCCCCACTAATAAACCCCCAACTTGCTTACTCCCTGCCCCTGTCTGATCTCTTGAGTGACCCTGAACCCATGGGGTCTGGACCTCCCTTGAGCCCTTGATTCCTTTACCCTGTAATTAAATCTCTGCTTGCTCACTCACCTGACTCTGTCATGGGTTCTTTGGGCGACCTGAAACCCCACAAGAGGAAAGAAACAAGTCCTTTCTAAAAGCTTAGGTGTATAAACAGAAAAATAATTTGTTTACTTGTTCATATCAACATAGAAAATATAAAACATATTTTTAAATAGCTCATTTTATTTCTAATAGTAAATGTTATATGAGGTTTACAATATACCAGGCTCTCTTAATGTTTTTTCATTTAATCCTCATGACAATCTCTGAGGAAGGTTCTATTACTACCGCTATTTCAGATAAGGAAAAGGACCTTCAGAGCGCCCAAGGTCACACACTGATAATCTGTGGGGGCTGTAGGCAAGATTCACGCCTGGGCAATTTGGTCCAGCATCTCCTTACCATTACAGCATGCTGCCTCTTTGCAGCAGTGCTTTACATATTTTTCAATAAAGTTATTGCTTATCCTTTAAATTTGAAGAATTATTAGAAAAAAATGAGTCTAAACCCACTTAGGGTACCTAAGTTGCTATTATAAAGTATACAAACATATTGTTGCCTCAGGGGTCAGGTTTTTAGGACAGAATTCAGAAACATAAGCAAGTTATTTGCCTTTTAAGTGTTAGTAAAAGCAGAGTATATTTCCATTCTTGATGTTTACTGAAATTTACCTCAGGAGAGCAAGTTGCTTTTAAAGATTCTGCTTTTAAAGATGCATCCCTGAGCTCCTCAGTGAGGAGCTAGGAGTCTAAGCCTTAAGCAAAATCACTCTCTAAGATCGTCTCCTTTGACTAGGGAGCCAGGAAGCCAACTGGTGAGACAGGTGGAAACTGTATTGTCTCTGGATACCCAGGGGTCAGGCAGATCTGCATAATCTCAGAGTTATTGTCTTTTTCTCTGAGGCAGACACATAAATTGTTGGCTTTGACTCACAGCTTACCTCCTATCAGTGTTTTAGGCATCGACAAGCTGGGGCATTGATATTGCTACTCCATGTAACTGACATCACCGTGAAAATGTGTTAGATGTTCTCAGAGGTGTCTGAGAGGCTGTAGAGGAGAAAAAAAAAAAAAAAAGAAAACATAATTAGATGGAAAACAAAAAAGAGAGGAAGACTGTCTCGAGGATCACTCAAGATCTAACTGAAGAAGGAAAGAAACTCAAGCCACATGTGTAGGACCAAAGGAGAATGTGTGAGTGGGGTAGGGGACCTTGGGCATGCTCAGTCTGGTGGGGAGGTAGCCCAAAAGAGCTGAGAGCTTCTGGTTGCAAATAACAAGAACAAGTCCATGAAAGCTTATAGAAAAAAGGACTAGGCGTAGTGTTTCAAGCTCAGTAGAAGCCACCGGCCATTCACTGCCAGGTGAGAGCTAAACAAGAAAACCAGTCAGCATCAGGCAGCAGAATTCTCAGACTTGCTAAAATTCCAGCTGGTGGATATTCTTCACCCCACCATCATGACAGGAGAAAGCAATGTCTCTGTTTGGTCATCTTCCCCAGACTTTAGTCACTGGCTTCCAAAAATCAGGAGAACATTCCAATATCTACAGTAAGTTGGCTGTCTGAATTATTTTGCAATCTGCTGCTCACACCTCTTAGCCTTCATAACAGGAGGAAAGAAAGAGACAGCATTTCCATTTCTCTGTGTGATGCCAACTTCTTTTCTCTTCTCATTTTTATCTTCCTTCTTTCTTCCTCTATGACATTTCTTTGGCTGGCCAGGAAGTCCTTACAGTCTCCCTTTGTTATCTCTCAATATTGCCACACTTAACACAAACTTAATTGTATGCCCCTAACAAGTTATTTAACCCCTCTGTGTCTTGGATTGCTCATCAGTTAATGAGGGATAATAGTATCCCCTTCAAAAGATCATGATAAGGGTTAAATGAGATAGCACACAACTTTGTCATCCAACTGTGGTGAAAGAATCTATTTCTAAAATTTTCAATCTGGTATGCACTGATACTCTTAAAAATGCAATCAACATGCCAATTATATAACAATGACAAATACAAGTTTCTAAACACAAACTGTCAGTTTCTGTACTTAACTTGTCTTAAACCAGTAACAAGCTTTTATCAGAACAATCTATGAACCACTCTTCAAGTAACATTATAATCACTTATGAAAAGGGTTTTGCATGGTGTCTGACATATAGCAAGTGCTCAGTAAATGTTCGCTCTTATCATTATTATCTGAGATGTTTTCAATGTTATAGCAAATGCTTTTGCTGATGAGAACCATGTTGTAAGAAGCTGTCTTTGAGCTTGAGAACACTGAACTGCTTAAGAAGCAAATTCAAAAGAATATGACAAAATTCAAGAGTAAAACCTTTAATCACAGGCACCAACAGTAAATCAAGAGGCTAAAACAAAAGGAAGTAGCTATCTGTCCCCTGCTTCATTTTCCCCAGTGGAACAGTGCACCAGCTGAGGAGTACCAAGTCAGAGTCTGGGAAAACCACCTTCAATGCTTTCCAATATAGAGACTCCAAATGAAAGTACCGGCCTAGGGATACAGGTATACAAAGAGTATGGCCAGCCAGGGGGCCCAAGTATGTGACTGCAACTCTCTTTACAGATTGCAACGCACTGGCTGTGTACCAAGACTTGTGTGGAGGGGATGTACGAGAGTTCACCAAACAGAATTCATGTGTTTACTATATAACAATAGATACAAAAGGGAAGATATATAAAAAATAGAGAGATTTATTATAATGTATTGGCTAATGTAATTAGAAGGCCAATGATGTCATTCAAAGGCTTGAGAGTTGGAGATCCCATGGTGTAGAATCCAGCCCAAGTCTGAAAATTAGAGAACCAGGAGTGCCAGGAGATCATTGTCCCAAGCTCAACAGTTGGGCAGAGAAAGAATTTAATCTTGCTCTGCCTTTCTGTTTATTCATCCATAAATGGTTTGGATGGTATCTACACACATTTAGAGGCCCATCTTTTTTACTCAGTCCACCAATTCAAATATTAATCTCTTCCAGAAATGTCTTCACAGATACACTCAGAAATAATGTTGGTTTAATTAGATGTTTAATCCAATCAAATTGACAGAATTAACATCACAGAGAATAGCTTTCCCTCATGAAGCCTGCTAAGGAAAACCATTGCAATTGCCTATGGTCTGGCCTAAAAAAAATCACACAGATTTTTGGGGACAGGAACTTAACTTTTCACTTCTGATTAAGTCAACTTTCCAAGAAAGGACAAAAGTTGAATGACCAGCACTTGTTCTTCAATGCAGCTTTTTTAGGTGAATATTCTAATCAGTGAATAAGTAGGCCATATTTGAGAAAAAAGTAATACAGGTGTTTGATGCTCAATAAATAACATCAATTAGAAGTTTAAATTAAAAAAAATGCAAATTTTTTTAATAATTTGAGCAAAATGAATAATAATTTTAGTTATGATGAGAAATGATATAACAAAGCTTAGATTTTTCTTCTTTTTTAAAGATTATTTCTTTAAAATAAGTTCATGAATTTGATTATGGTCATTGTCCAGATAATATTTCAAATTATTTGAGTAGGAAAATATCTACACAGTCACAAAATTCTCATTAACTTTCCCCAGTAAATGTATTAGTACTGGTTCTATAACATCACTCATTTCTTTTCAACTCCACATATGATGGAGATATTCTTTTTAAGAAGGACCTCACCAAGTTGAACATGACCCAAAGGTATGTGATAAAAGTGGTAAGGGATAAAAATTGAGAAAGTTTATCTAGAAAAAAGGTTCAGGAGAGTAGAGAAATGATGTCATGATAGTTCCTCCATATTTTCATGATTAGACATAGTCAAAGAGAAATTAACTGAGACCAATAAAAAAATTAACCAGGAAGCATAATAAGTTACACACACACGCACACAGTTTAACATAGGAACATTAAAGACTATTTAACAATGGACCTCTTATTGAGAAAACAAAATCTCTGCAGTTCTATGAATTGTTTAATAATAATAATAATAATGGGTGAATTAAAGCTTGAATATTAAAGCAAGGCACAATAAAATATTTTATCAAATTTATTCATTCAAAGTGGATCATAAGATTGATCAATTAATGAAAATAGTGGCACTAACAGAAATAAACTGGCCTCAAAACATTTAAGATCTATTAAAAAAGGTTGTCTAAATTTTACTCTAGACTTATCTCATAAACTTGTATCTCAATTTGTATTTGCCTTGAACTGAACACCTTCCGGTAAAAGAAAATATTTTCATCAAGTTAAGTGGAAATAAATATTGCTCAAATCTTAGCCGTATACATTTCATAATAGTTGTGAAATTATTACTGACTTTTGGCATTACAGAGCTTCTATACAACCTTGGGAGTCTTAATTATCCCTCAGATCAATCAAGTCTCTTCAAAACTAAGCCAAACTAATAGCACAGATTCTTGAGAATTCATCACATCCTGAGGTTTGCACTTGAAAGACTATTTCAGAAACAATGCATAATTCATACTCCTCAATTATCTGAGAATTTCGTCTGAAATCATATCTTCATTTCCATAAAATAGCTCTGGAATTCCACAAAACATGTGATTCTATGTTTTGAGCTCAGGACAGTTCAGCAAGAGGAAATGAGCATCATCTACAATTACCATCTGCTTAAACCACACATGAGCCAGTTCAGATGTTTTCAGTAACTAAGAATTGAAAATGCAATTCAAACTGGCTGAAACATTCAACAGGATTTACCAGCTTGAGAGGCCTTGGTGGAGTAGGAGTTAGGCACAGTCCACAACATTCCAAGGTCCCCAGTTTGTGTGCCGGGGCTGGTGGGAACCACCAAGGTGAATGAATGAAACAACGAATAAATGAATAAATGAATAAATAAATAAATAAATAAATGCTTCTTCCTCCTTTCTCTTCCTACTTGCCTGCCTCTGCTTACCTTCATTCCTGACTGCAATTTTCCTTTAATTAAAAAATAAAAATAAAAAAGACATCATCTCATATAACTTAAGGTTCAAAACTACCACTGATTTTAAGCATGATTTGTTCAAGACTTCAGCTCACTCTCTCTGTATTTTTCTTGAATTTCTCATTATTCCTGTGTAAGTTTCTTCAGGATGACTTCCCAATATGACACAAGATTAACAAGTTCAGTCTTTATATCCATATTTGAGAGAGACAGAGAGAGAGAGAGAGAGAGAGAGAGAGAGAGAGAGAGACAGACAGACAGACAGACAGACAGACAGACAGAGACAGACAGAGAGATACAGACAGAGAGAGAGATTTCCTATGTCCTCCTAATTCCCAACAAATTTTCCAAGTATCATATTGGTTAGACAACCTCTGGACCAATCCCTGGAACAAGGAAATGTTATGTACTGAATGGCTTAGAACTGAGTTACCTGAAGCATTAATTGTGAGAGCATAGGAGGCAAGGCAAGATCTGAATACATAGCATATTCAACTATAGTCAACAAGGTAAGAGAAAGAGAGAAAATGGAAAATGAAGAATGCCAGAGATAGTATCAAAGACAGGGAAGGAAGAAATAACAGATAACATTTGAAGACATTGTGGTGGGGGGTGGAGGGAAATAATAATGCCTTTTCCTAATTATATCTACTGAGTTGTCCATTTGATAAAATGATTGCATACAAAATACTAGAATAATGGATACCAGAATATTAACAGTTGTTATTTCTTGGTGGTGAAATTATGAGTAACCTTCTTTTTAAAAATATACATATACATATATAGGAATAAACGACAGATTGTTTTTATAGGAAAAAAATTATACTTTCTTACTAACATGTGCCAAAACAAAACTAAAGTACAGTAAGAAATAGATGCCAGAATTCAGCACTCCTAATGCAGTATTCTCTATTTAATCATGTACAATCAATCAATAAACATAACCCTCATGCAAGGGAATTGAATGAAAATATTTAGTAAAGGAAATGATTGCCTTCCACAGTATAAATATGCTTCTCTTATAATAGTCACTCAAACACTTATTGCTTATGCTTTTTCTACCATAATAATTTTTTATGAATTGTTCCGAAACAACTTCATTGATACTCATCTTCTTAATAATATTCTAAAATTTTAATTGAAATAAAAATCATCAAAATAAATGCACATTTATCATCGTATTGAACTATTACTGTGATGCTTACTTACAAGTGCAAGTCACACACACACACAGAAAAATGATAACATCGATGGACCAGAAAAACTATCTTTTAATTATGTGAGGAATTTAAATTATCAAAAATTAAGTGGTTCTACTTGCTTTAAAAAATTATAATGTCTGAGTGGCAGAGGAAATGAAATAAGACAGAAATGCGTCTTTCTTCTTCTGCCTCTCATTCATAAACTATTTGTTAATTTCAAAATGTAAAGTATGAAGAATTAATGAGATTTTTGCCTGAAGCATAGCCCTCTAAGCCCATATCTATTTAAATTAGAAAATCCCCAAAATGGTGTGTGCTTTTTCAGTGATTCTTGAAACACAATTCAGTAGCTTTCAAATGACAACTCAAAAGATAAATCATGCTCATACAGTTAAGAAACAGCTATCTAAATCTATATATTTTTCTTCTTGAGTCTTTTCAAATCAGAAACTTCAGATGAAATGTGTTATAAATCTATTCCACTGTATACACTTATTTCTGTAACTAGCATAAGATCATGTTACTTTGTCATGTCTGAAAGAGAGCATTTGTATATACACTGACAATCATATGCCACTGCGCATGTATCTAAAGGAATTACAGTGGCATGATCTTGATAGTAATGATTTTTCTCCCTGGGTATCTGTCTTCCATACTAGATTAGGAACTCCTTCAGGCACAGGATCTTCTTTGTCATTGACAATCTTGCATATTGATGAACATATAGTAGGTTTTCAATGAATATTTATTGAATAAATCACCCAGTAATTGAATGAAGCTCTTCATTGCCCCACATCTCAACTTCACTAATCCAAAAACAGCTTTAAGTTTAAATAAACAGAGATGTAAAACTTGATGAGGGGTATAGTCACATGGTGGCTTCTCAAGTCATACAAAATTCATCCAATCTTAAAACCTGTGAGACCATTTTAGAGGTAAAGGAAATTATAGCATCTCTACTTTACTGAAAACCAAGGCCTAATTCAGACCCCAAGGAGTATTCTCAACAAGTTATTAATATAAACATCATGTGTCTTATAGGGACAGTGAGGCAAGTTATGAGTACCATGATGTCAATTAATTCTCCCCTTTTCAGTCTAACATTTCTCCTATCCTAAGACTATCATTCTCAAGATCTGACTTCACATGTGTTCCCCCATGTCCTCGAGGTACTTCCTAAGCATACAAAGCAATTCCTTTGTGGGGTCTCTTTCTTACTGAAGCAGAATATACATCCCTATTCAGGTTAAACTGAAACCAGAATCTTGTTACTAGTATGAAGGCAATGAGGGATGGTGGAGGTTGAATTTAAGGAGAACCTATATACTTCACAAGACGTTTTCTTGATATCCAGGCAATGACAAAATGGAGAAGAGGAATGTTTTCTTTTGGAAAGGGAGATGGAACTCTTTCTCCCAAAAAAGGACCCCATCTTAAAATTGGAGACCTGTGAGGTGGTCTACACAGCTTATCTTTCACTTCTACCCTTACAATTAAATTCTGAGCCTGATTTTGAGCACAGCCTTCATGATAGCTTTGAGAAATAAGTCCTTTAAAGTCACTTTAAGAACACTCTGGCATTTAGAGGATGGCTTAAATGTGCTATAATTCTCTTTACAAGCTACCAGTGCCATCAAAAACAGATACCCATGCCACAATTCTAATAAATTTTCTTTCTCCTATAACAACCAAGTGCATGAACCACAAGTGAAAGTTTTATTAACTGAGATGTATATTAAGCAGGTAACAAAGATGTCTGTATCCATATCACAAAAACTATGAATATATCACTTTACATGTAGATGAAAGGGTCTTTGCATATATGATTAAGATTAGGTACCTTGAAATGGGGAGATTATGCTGGATTATCAGATGGACCCAATCTAATCATCCGAGTCCTTAAAAACAGAGTTCCTTTCCTAGCTGGGTGACAGAGAGCAATAGATGTGGCAATGTCAAAAGATTCAGAGAGATGCTACACTAGTGCCTTTTGAAGATAGAGGAAGTGGTCATGATCCAAGAAACACAAGCAGCTTGTAGAAGGTAGATAAGGCAAAGAAATAAATTCTCTCCTAGAGTTTCTAGAAGGAACTGACACCTTAATTTTAGGTCACTCAGACCCATGCAGGATTTCCAAACTACGTATCTTCTAACTTTAAGATGATATATTCATGCATCTGTGTTTTTTAAGTCACAAATATGATAATTTGTCACAACAGCAATAAGAAAATTCAAGATGTCACTGCATGCCAGGGTTATTGACATTCCACTCATTACCAGTATGACGTGTGGAGCTCCCATGGCTCATAGGCAGATAGGCAATTCAATTTAAATCTAATCCTAAGGATCTATTTTCTAGGTTCACTCCTGCTACCATTTATTGAGCTACCTAGAAAACAAAGGCTGTAGCAAAATTTACACATTAAGATTTTGTGGAGAAGTGCAATCCCAGGACAGCAAGAGAAAGAGGGAAAGGAGAGTTTCCAAACATAAAGCAGCATATCATTGATAAGTCACAGCTTTACAAAAAACAAGAGTAGTTGTCTGGTCATGTGTCATGACTTCAGACAGGCAACCACAACCAAATTACCTCAGAAACATCTATGAAGAAAGAAAGGGAGGAAAATTTATGCTCTGGAGCACATTTCCTGTCCTCTGATAGAATTTTACCTCCATATTTCCAGGTGTTTTCCCATTAGGGCAGATCCCATGTCCTGTGGTGCAGTGCCTCACAGGAGTCAGGAGAGGTGACAGAACCAGCCTCTCCAGGTCCAGTCAAGTCACAGCTGAATGCTGAATTGATGAAGCCCCTGGCCAGACAAGTATAGAAAAAAGAGGGCAGAGTCCAGCCCCCATCAAGATGAAAGAGGAAGGAATGCTACAGCCAGAGGTAGAAGGAGATAAGGAGTTTTATGCTGAGCAATCAGCTAAGGGTCTGGAGGACAGGGCAGCAACATGAAACTAAGGAGCCATATAAACTAGGTCTAATAAAAATTACTTACAAATTTTCATAATGTTAAGACCTCAAAAATTAGAAACCTAAGACAAGAAGATGACTGAGGCAAAACTCCTACTTTTAAGTTTTCTATTCACAAAATTTCATCAGTAAACACACACACACACACACACACACACACACACACACACACACACCCCTAGTTCACAACTATTCTATGTTAGTAAACTGAAGAACTGACTAGCCATACACAGTAGATTTTCGGCTCACCTTGGATAAGATCCATTTTTCTGAATTCTTATTACTAAAACAAGAATGTCTGTGCTAAATTAATACTTCTCCTATTGGGCAATCCTGATGTTGACCAAGTCTAGATCATCTCACCTAGGTCTTACTGAAGCTCTCACTTGCTATCTTCTGGGCCATTTCATTCCAGGATGTCTTAGCAGTCAGTGGTGTTAGCCTAATCCAGCTTGAAGATAACAGCCTCCTTGGAGTCATGTAGTTTCACAAACTTGTCTCTTGATGCTCTTCTGTGATTTATACCTGCACACTTTCTTACACATGTCTTCCTTTCCTTGTTGACTTTTTAACTCTATAAATTATTTTCATATCACAGTTATGGCTTTATTATAATTAATCTAGTATTAATTGGTATTAAAATCAAATTTTGTTGCACTTAAGTTCATACCATACCACCCGAGGATTTGTTCTAAGTGGGTTTAAATTTCAGAAAAATAAATCCAGGCTACATCAAGGAATCATCAACTGACTGATTCTGAGACTTACAAACACAGACACAGGCTACTGAGGAAAGTTATGGCTCACCCATCCTATAAACATCCAAACTAATTAAAGAAATCAACTGCCCACTATGTAAGCATTGTTTAAGAGGTACTTCAAGGCTCCAAATTTTTTTTCAAAAATCAACAAATTTTATATATATATATCCTCATAAATTTTGGACTCTGGGGACTTAACTCAAGATATTTAGTACTTTACGTTTAAACCTATAAAGCTGTACAACAACAGTTTTCTTCATGAAAAGGTTTTCCTCAACTCTTTGGGCAATGTCCTATGAGATTAACTTCATGACTCAGGGAAAATTCTTGAAAATAACGAATGACAACAAAAGTCGGTTTTCTAAGAGCTATGGTTATAGATACTGTTGAATATACCCAAGTATCCAAAGTAACTCCAGTACTTGGCATTATAAGTAAAATATAGTCAGTAGACTGGAATAGTAATAGCCTGTCAGGATTCTTAAAATAAATGAGGCCTGTTACATAAATTACTTTATATGGAAATTACTTCCAAGTCTATTCTGATACATAATGATTTTGAACATGAAGAGCACGATTCAATAAAGTTAACAAATAGGATCTGCTATTCAATGTTTTCTCAGTGGTTTTTAAGGTTTAATATGCTTAAGAACTGCCTGGGCTGCTTATTAAATATGCCATCTGATTTCCCCTATGCAGAGGTTTTAAGCAGATCCGAGGTAGGACTTAGAAATCTGTATCTGTTTTAGGCATCCTCTCCTTTCAGATGATTCTGACATAGATAGTTCGCAGAGCACTCTCTCAAAATAAGCAGTGCTGTGTCTATGACTTGATCTATTCTGAAATAACAGTGAACTTGATGGCCCAACAAGAAATACAATGAGAAATTTGGTAGGTTGTAATTATTGTGTATCAGACACCTCTAACAGCAAATACCCTTGAGATTTCCTCAGGTCTTACCACTTATTGACAACTTTGACCTAGCAGCCAGTGGCCCATGCTTTATTGGTCCAACCAAACAGGGTTACAATCCGTCGGAACTTCATTGTTTGCATTATGTCTCTCATCTCACTTCTTGCCCTAGAGTTCAACTGCTGACATAGAAGTATGAGATACTGTGGGACTCACTGGCACTCACATAAATGTAACACACAGTTGCTAGGGGAGTCAGTGTCCCATGAAGCAAAACTTTGATGCAGGTAAATGGAGACAGCATATAAAATCTTCACCACCCTCCTCCAAAGGACAATCCCAAGGAATCTCCATGCTGTTTTCTAAAGTGGTTACATTCACTTATATTTCAAATATAAAAGTCATTTAACTGAAGTTCAGCAAAGAATTGTGAATCCATGAGTTCCTTCGCCTGAAATATTCCTCCCTCATTAAGGCTGCTGAGACTTATGAACTTTGAACTGAATACTTCCATAAGGGACAAAGGAGGCACTGAGAAGCCAGATCTACCTACATCAACATGTATGCTTGATCTGGTAAGTTTTCTTTGCATTGTTTGCTAACTAAAGAAACTTAGTCAAGTCAAAACTAAATTGTCATTCTCACCAAACCCCAAATCTGTACTGACCTTTCTTTGTAGACTAGACTCAACTAGACCACAACTATGCAGTCTTGACTCAACTAAGTTACATGAATTCAATCAGGTTAAAAGATTGAAATGTTCAGCTAGAATGTACCTTGGGTTAGAGATTCAGAACTTTTATTTCAACAAAGCTTAGTTCTGTTTCTCAGCTGTATACTTTTTATGACCTGTACTAAGATATCATACCTACCACATAATATTAATTAGAAGTAAGTCACCAGTGAAACCCACATTTACATGGGGAGAAGTTAGACCTCACCTTTTGCGTGGAAGAATGTCAAAGACTCTGCAGTTATACAGAAAACCAACACCTGACTTTGCCCTGGAAAGTCTCATCCAACAGTACATTTAAATATCAGAATCCCTAGTTAAACTGATTCTTCTTGAGGATAGAATTGTTATTATCACTTCCTACTGTCAAACTGTACATGAATTAGACCCCAAATATTTGCTAAATAAAGCCAAAAGTAAAGGACATTATCTTCATGGTTCCCTGCACTTTTGTTATTTCAATCACCATGAGAACCAGGTTATTTACTCACATGAAAGAGCTCCACTGATATACCAGGTAGAAAACTGATGTAATTAGCTGAATAACTCAAGCAAAAAAGCCCTTTCAGTTCAAAAGATGATGCAGGGCTTTTTGCTCATACAGTAAGTACTCACTTAACATTTTCAGCAGATTCTTGGAAACTGCAAATTTAAGTGAAATTATGTACAATAACAAATTTTGCCACAGGTTCACTGACATAAACAAGAGTTAAGTCCCTTTGGCATGTTTCTGGTTACAAAAACTTTGCCAAAATTCTAAATAAAGACCAAAAATACTTCTAAGATTATTAAATAATCATTTGCATTCATTTATTCCTTTTCGAACCCACTTACTCCATTTCAGGGTCTCAGTTGATTAGAACCTATCCCTGAAGCTCAGGGAGCAAGGCAGGACCCACCTCTAGACAACACGCCCTTCCACCACAGGGCACACCCACACTCACTACCACTAGAAGAATTTAGACACCCCAGTGAGCCATGCATACACTTCTTTGAGACTTAAGATGAGCCAGAGAGCCTGTTGAAAACCCACACAGACATGGGGAGAAATGAGCAAACTCCACACAGATAGTGACCCCGGCCAGGAATTTTTTTTCTTTTTCTTCATCAACAGGACAGCAAAATAATGCCAAATTTAGGGCATGCTATATATAGTGAGGGTTTTTTTTTTACCCCCACCAGAGGCAGCAAACTTGCTCCTAAAGAATTTTTGCCCTCCATTTCCAGTTTCTCCCAGACGGCCCTGAGCAATTCATAGAAGCAATTTGCCACCTTTGCTTTTATTGGAGGTGTAAGGCACTACTTCTGTCTAAACCAGACCCAGATGATGGGGAAATTAACAAGCACTAACACCTTCACAAACTTCATATAAGCTGTCTTTCCTATAACTCCCATGGGGGAAAAATTCAATTGTCTCAGCAATAGAAATAAGAACCCATTTAGAATCTGCAACAAATGCAACAAAATCAAGCACAAGAATTTCATGCCTATGCTTCCAATCTATAGTAACCAAGGCTAAAAACAAAGTTGAAAAAGAAAAAAGAGTCTTCTCCTCACTCTTCCAGAGGAAAACATGCATATTTCTAAGGACATTAAAAAAAAATTCTGCCAAAATTCTTCCATTCACTCCACTTTCCCAGGATCAACCAAGAAAAAGAAAAAAAAAAAAAAAGTCAATATGTTCTCTAAAAGAAAAGAACCTGAAGCATAATTTATCCAATTTGCACTATCGAGTTAAATCCAAAATTCAAACTGACTTTCAAGTAATAGTAAGCCTTTTATTATACATGGCACTGGTTCAAGAACATAAATTCAGGCTCTTTGAAGAGACTTTCATTCCTTTTACCAAAAACTCATCTTTTTCTAACTTAAGAAATATGCCGTTTTAATTACAGAGGAAGTGACTGTGAAAAGTCAAGTTTTTCCTATTTTTGTAAACTGAAACCTCCTAGGACACAAATTACTGGTGTGGCCCACTTGTACTGTGCTAACAATAGATCTGGCCTAGCAGCAAGAAACATCTCTGAGACATAAATATAGAGCAAAGATGTTAGTGGTTACTAAGTAACAAAGCAAAACTCATCTGGCCTTTTTTCCTTACAACTCCCACTACTGTGATAGTTTTAAGAGATGCAGTCACTCCTTTATTAGCATTTAAAATGGGTAGGTGACATATTACTGAATTTACTTGTTAGAATATAGAATGCATCTTTACAAAAGGTGGCCAAAGTTGGCTCAAATGGTAACTGGGTAACATTGTCTCCTTTTAAGTCCCACCTTATGTACTAGTCATTACTGCACTAATATAATAGAAATTATGTTATCTGGGTATTAGTGCCTAGAGGCTGAGTTAAGATGTGGGTAGAATTCAAATGTCTAGGAGATAAAGAAGTGGAGCAGGAGGTGGTATAGGATGAGACAATGCTTTTATAGTAACTTGGCAAATACAAGAAGGACTAATGATCCAGACCCACTGAAAAGATACGATGGAAGGAACAGACAAGTGGGATCTGGAAGCAAATTTATGAGACCAGATACATTTGCACTGATATGGTTCGGCTAGACTTCTTTTCAGTTCCAGCCCTGATAGACTTGGTGAAACTGTATTCTGTCCCAGGGCAACTGAGAACATCCATTTTTATGTTTCTAAACTGTGTGAACTAAAATACTAAAATATGCAGAATTTGAGTCGATTTTTGGCACTGAAATGGTTACACAGATATGACTTGGCTGATAAGCATTCACAGCTGTGAAGAATCCTATACTTTCAGTGCAAGGAAGACTCAATAAATCAAACTCTATTCCCCGTCATTGCCAAAAAAACAACTGTTGAAAGAAAACAACACTGGAACACAAAACCTAATCTCACGACCAGGTGTAAACTGACCCCACGCAGAGTTAGGAGGTACTCGGGCAGAAGACTGGCCCTTGTGTTGTTTTGCCCTTACATTACTTCTGGTCTTGAGAGGAGTGAATATTTTAAATATATGTAGCTGCTCTCCTTTTATCTTTAACCAAGAGTGTTAGAAAATACTCAGAGGCTTACATTGTTGAATAGTCAATGTAACCATTCCTGTGTGTAACCTGTTTCTATTTTGCAACCTACATAAACCATGGAGAAATTTTGAGAAGCGGAGGTGCAGTATTATCAGACCTGTCTAGTACGGTCCTTCCAGGTTGGAATCCTCACAATTGACTCTGAAAATAAAGCTCATTTCTAATCTTCCTGTTGTAATTCACAGCAGTGATTCATTCCGGTGAACTCCTGTCACACACACTTCATCACTCTGCCACTGTACAGTTTCTATCCAGGGCCATACAAAATCTCTGTCCCCAGAGGTCTTTGAGAATGAGGAAAATACCCATCAGTCAAAGAGAAATAGAAGTGACAAGATGAATTCACAGCCCCTCCAGGCCCTGCTTTCTAGTTTCAAAGGGAATTTTCCCCCAAAACTACCATGTCAGCTTTGCAATCTGAAAGCTTTCTCCACTACAATAAAGCCTCAGTGTCAAATTCGCCCAAGTAGAAAGTAAAGTAGCCAGAGGGCATCAGAGAGAAGCACAGAAAATTAGAAATAGCAGCCTCCAAAATTAAGCAATGAGTATTCAGGTATTCTTGCAAGGTCAGTGTAAAACTGTCAGGGATTAAACTCCTTCCTTGGTCATAATCCATATACCAGGAGCCTTGTTGGGTATGGAAAAGATGAAGCTAAAATTCATTTATGAAATCCAGGATCATAAACTGAGACTTCCTAACAGAGTGGGCTACTTGCCTTAACACTGAGCAAATGCTGGAAGAGAATGGAGACAAGGACTAAGGGTCAGTGAACTTCATGGAAGAGGTGGCCACTCCACGAGATTTTCGTTTTGAAAGTGAAAATGCAACAGGAAAAGAGTGGACTACCCAAGAAGAAGAGCTAGCATGTCAAAGGTCTGTCACAGTAAAAGTTCTTATGAAGAATGTCTATCTCCGTGCAAAGGGATGGGAGAAGGGAGCCCCACAAGTTGGGATACCCTCCTGGAAGTAAGTGCTTTAATATAAGAATGAACCTCAGGACTGCCACACATTCAGAGTTTCAGGGGCACAACAAAGGGATGAAAGGCATGGTTTCTCTTCTCCCTTAGCATCTCCACTCAAAATGCCAAGGTAATTTGTCTTTTAACCCAATAAATACTAAAAATTAGTATTTACACCTTTGTTAGTAAAAGGCTAATATTTTGTTTCTGTAATTGTAAGCTGTGGATAATTGTGTTAATCGTGTTAATTTAGAATCTTAAAATAAATATGATTAATAATTAACATCAGTAATATTGCTTCACAAAGGCTACTTCTGAGCAAGTGTCCCTGCTGCGTCAGGTCTCATAGGCATGCCTCTCCTTGCCAACATCTGGGAAATGAGAGCAATGTGTGCAGATAGCCAGTGTCAACACACCCTAAAGCCCTTCCCACCACAAGGTGGGAGAGGACCCTTAGACCTCAGTTCTACAGAAGCCTCCAATGGGTATGCAAATAAAAAGCAGCAGGAAATGTAACGGGCCAATGTAAGAGCACAAGACTCTGCTTTGCTATCAAAATTTGCTGTATGAGTAAAATCATGCATCTTGCATTTGAGTAGAAATTGAACCCCAAAATTTCATTCTTGTCCTTAAACATATGTATCTGTTGTGAAAATCAAATTTAACATAGGAGTCTATGTTTTATCCTAAACCGGAAGAAAACTGATATGGCAGGGACAATTGGAGACATTTTAATAAGGTATAGATTAACTCTGAATCGATCTTAAATTTTCTAGTTTCGATAACTGTACTTGTGACCGTGCAAAAGAAAGTCCTCATCTTTAGTAAATACACACTGATGTATTTAGGGGGTGTTGACAGCATTTCTGCAACTTATTTTCAAATAATTCCAAAAAATAGTATTTGCTATCAAGAGCAAGGGATGATAAAGTGAATGTGACAAAATGTTAGTAAATCAAGCTGAAAGGTATACAGTTCTTTCTACTGAAAGTTACATTTCTCTAAAGTTTGGAAATTATTTCAAGATAACATCTTTAAAATGTTTTATCTGTATCTCTCATAGAACACTGAGCAATGAGTTGCCTGCTTCCATCATGATTTTTATTCCTCCCTGCTGCTCTCCTCCCATGTGAATGTCATTATCTCCTGGAGAGCTTTTATGTCCCAGACAGCGTGCTCTGGGGGGAATAAAGAGTGACAGGATGCAAACCCAACCCTGTGGCAGTGGAGCTCACGCGTGAACACAAACAAACACCCTGCGAGAAAGAAGCCCTACGTGCAAAAGAAAATCTTCTAGGAAGGATGGAGGAGGAGATAGGAAGCATTGGGGCTGATAGATATAGGAGATTTCAGTGCAGAGGATATTTGAGGTCAGCAAGGAGGAAAGGTAAGATTTTAATAGCAGAAACTTGGGATACAAGATGAGGGACACAAAGCAGGAGCACTTGGAATATCGTGAGAAGACTGTGAAGGAGGGTAAGGTGGGTTCAATCTCGATGGGTTGTCTTGGATAGGCAAGGTCAGATGCTAAGTGTCTTTAATGACGATGAAAGTATTTTAAATTTCATTCTAGGCAAGAGAGCAAGTGTGTTTTTGAGAAACTGATTGTTTCCCTCCAAGACAGAAAGTCATGTCTTTCAGCATGCTTTGTCGAATTTTACTTCACATATAGTTGACATTCAATAAATGTTGATAGTGTGATACTTATAAAAATAAACTTTTACAACCTAATGCAATTTTATTCAAACTCCCATCTCAGAGAGATATATATTATTGGAATGTGAAATCCATTTTGAAGGGAAAAAATTATTGGCATTTCCCACATCCTAAATGTTTTATATATTCTTGTTTTTGTTTTTTTTTTTTTTCTCTTTTAAGCTCCAGTCCTGGGTCTCAAACCCAGGTCATGGGCTTTACATGGTCTGCAACTTAGTCGCCTGATCAACCTAAATATATCTCTTATATAAACTCCCCAACTTCCACATTAAAAAAGTGTTACAAGCTAGGTTAAATAAACACTCTAAATCATGATGAATGAGTCAGGGTTTAAGCAACAAAAATATTACATTTAATTCAAGCAGGAAGATGGGGGGTAATGCAAGAACTGAAGGGAATGTTTGGGCCACATTCAGAAATTTCAGTCAAGAACCAAGGCAGAGACTACTGAGATGCATTTCACCTCGGTTTTGGGTTTTTTTTTAATCTTTTGGTCACTACTTAAATACAAATTCTAGGCAGAAAGCACTCATAGTCATCGTCAGCCAGGGGAAGGTAGGGCACTCCAATTTTTATTCACATCATACTATATCAACAAGGTCACAAAAACAGTAAGTTTTGTAGCCAAGGGAAAACAAAGGTCCTCAAATCTACCGTGAGGACATCTGGTAGCAAATACTGCCCTGCTGAGTCAGACCTCTCACGGCTTCTCCCAGCAGACAACTGAGCACAGTGGCATTATGAAGTGAGAGCTAATGTGGATCCAGGCCACCAAGATATAGGATTCCTCCAATGGACACCTTTGGCATAAAGAATTCTCATAAACCTGACCAAACATTTTTCTCGAAACTGTGGTTAGAGACTTCTCATACAATTACCTTTCTCCCAGTGTCTGATGTGCATGTGACCAGAAGGTCTGGTCTGCTCCATCTGTCCCTGCACTGGCCCCCAACAAATCTCTGTCCATCTACTCTCATCTCGAGTGTGCTTCTCAACACACTAGAACTATAATGCAGCAGTGCAACCAAAAGTTGAACTCAAGTCACTGTGAGCAAATAAATTCTTTCCACTGTACTCACAGGAATATGTGTAGCTAGAAAAAGAAGTGGTTGCCTAGTAGTTTCAGATAATATGATCCCACAGTTTCTTAGCTGTCAAAATAGAGATGGACTTACACATAACAATGTAAATAATTAGATATGAAATTCATTAAAATATAAAGATCAGTTAAGGGATATTTTTTATAGTTTCCAAATTACTTAAGACTTTAGGGGATTATTTTAAAGTAGAGAGTTCCCCTGGCATGTTTGAAATACACAGTGACTTTCCTTTACTCTCCTGACTACTTACCCAGTGGAAACTCTGCTCTTATGCTTGGTAATAACTAGAGGAAAAGAAGAGTTCTGCTATCTCTCTCCCAAGCTCTCCTCTCAAGCTAGAAGCAGTTGTAAGAGTCCAGTTCCAGCGGGAACAAAAAAGCAAAATGGCAGACACTAGGCAGCTTCATCCCGGTTACCACTGCCCAGATCGAGACAAAAAAAAAGTCTTTCAAACAAAGAACACCATTGTATTTATTTCTAAAGTACAACAAAAATGTTATCACCAAAGATGGAAAACAAGTCCCAGGATGGAAAAATTATCCTTTTATTAATCAACTGAGAATTACATTTAAGTGAAACATTTTAATTTGTCCTTTCCTTAACACTGAACCAAATAAAAGATATTTTTATACTGCTGTGGCTGTGTTTGAGGGAAACTGGAAGAATTCATAACAGAACAAAATAAGAATCTAGAGGCCTTAGGAGGAAATCTCAATCAAAATCAAGGACGTTCTAGGTCTCCATTTATTTAACAAATTTTGAGTACTTCTCAAGTGCATAGCTGCATACACTAAAGAGTTCTATTTTCACAGAACTTATAATTCAAGCAAGGAAGTGTTAATGTTAAATGGAACTAACATTTATTGAGTAGATAAGATATACATGGTAGACAAGATATGCACATATGAAAATTTCAAAAGCAGTACCGGAGAGATCTCTACCATGAAGCATTGACAATCAAATGCAAAACACAAGATATACAGACGAGAGGTTCTTAAAGAATGGCACTGGACACAGCACCAGCAGTGCCTAGGAACTTGTTAGAAATGCAAAGTTTGACGGCACCACCCCAGATTTCCTGGGTACTCTGAGGAGGTGAGTGGTAGGGAGCAGACAGAAGTCTGTGTTTTATAAGCTCTCTGGATGATTCTGATGCATGCTAAAGTTTGAAAAACACTGATGGAAATAAAAGGACTCTGAGCCTTGAGGAAGGTGAGGTTTCTGAGAATGGAAGTGGTGAGAAAAGATGTCTCAGGTCTGTTAGACCTTGGGAAATGGGTAAGAAGGAGGGGAGAAAGAGGCCCCAAGGTAAGGCACCATTCAAATGTGCACATCCTACTGAATCCTCGCCCTGTTTTCTCCTCGGTCTTGACTTCATTTTGTTGAGAGGCAAATTGCTGCTTTTTAGGTGTAAGGGTGATTTTGAGACACTTTAATTATGGTTTTATCTAGTGGATAACTCAGTCTAGTCTTAGACCCTGACGCTTGATCCAATTAAGTCTCCCAGTTCAAGCAGTCCTTAGAGTCTTAACAAGATGACATTATTCATTCTTGACCTTACATATGAAACTCTCTTCCCGAAGCTCTTTTCAGGGTCTTACTACCTTGATTACCTTACAAACTCTCTTCAGTATCTCTCACTCTACCCATGACAAATGGAAGTGAATTTTTAAAAGAAACTATTCCAAAGTATAGAAAATAGAAAGCATGAATTTTAATCTACCATTCCATGGAGAACTGCACATTTCAAAGGATTATTTAAAATTTAGAGAGCAGCTTGTTCCACAATTGCAGCTGCAATTTAATAGCCAGTCACCTCATGGCACTGTATGAGAATTTCTAGCGGTTTTGCAAATAGTTCTAAGGCTCATCAACCTGCTTCCTAAAATGCCTCTCTATTTTCCCAGCAAATTTGCATTTCATCTGCCAACATCCTACCCTCCTACACATCCATATTTCTTTCTATCACTACTCAACATCCTAAGTCGAGTAAGAACAAGTTACAGTTAAAATTAAATAGTTAGGCACAACCTGGTGACTCAGGTGTTAAGTCTGCACTGTGGCATAGTCGACATAAAGCTCAAAGACCCAGATTCGAGACACAGAGCCAAGAGGTGGTGGGGGGAGGGGACCAACCAAAATGAATAACTAAATAAATAAAGGTTTCTTCCTACTTTCTCTTCCTACCTATCTGCCTGCCTCCTTCATTCCTTCATTCACCTTCATTCCTGCCGGTTTCCTTCCTTTAAAAAAAACAAAAAACAAAAATCTGCATAGTTAAAAGTATACACTATGATAGAAGTAATTTTTTCCACTCCAAGTCATCTAGCAAAATCTGACAAAAGATCTCTCACTCCAGAAAGAGCCCAATGTTCAACTCCCTTGTTCCACAAACACTGTAAACAACTCCTGTTGGAAGAGGCCACCCACCCTGGGTCCTGAGCATCCTGTATGCTCTTGTTACCAGCAAGACTCTTCCATCTCCAGAAACTGCAAAAGATCAAAAGTGACCAAATATAACTACTATGAAACTGCTTATTCTCCCAGGGAGGGCAATTAACTTTTTATTGCTCAGTGTTTGCTGCTAGTTCAAAAAGGCACTAGGCCTTCGGTTCTGGGTTCCTCAGCTAGAAAGAACATTGCCTGTAGCACCCAACCACATTATGTCACATACAGAACTCCAGGCCAGTGATCTATTCCCATCTTGCTAACACTCCTGCTGTTTGTTCTGCTATGCATAATAACCCATATGTGCTAATCTTTCAGTGTTGGTGTCTACCCTGAGAGCAGCAGTAGGTTTGCTGTATGCAGCTGGGGTTGGTCTGACATCTATATGCCAGGACCCATAGGGGCACTGTTGCCCAACATCCCAGCACAAAAGGATCATGAACCCTACGTGCTGGATCCCACAAGGGACCATTAGGGAGATGAAGATGGGACTTAGACTGATGGACAACATTTTCTAAATCTTCAAGCAAGGCCTTATAGTAATATACACCCAATAGAAAGTAGATAAACACAGTGGGAGTTCATCCTTGTGGAAGACACATAAATGTGCCACCCAGATTCTACTTCAAGGAAAGATGTGCTATCTGGTTGTAGGAAGTGCGTTCAAAACAAAGACTCCAGCTATGCTTTCCTTCAGATCTACCTAAGTTGCAATAACATCCCCGGGGACCACACGCTTCCCAAAAAATCCGCATTCAATGACTGAGCAAAACAAGCTTGTAAAGACCAAATAGTGGTGACCCAATGTGAAACAAGAGTGGTGGGCCATGCTCCCTCCAGAGCTCCCTGACAAGCGGACTGAGATTTTGTTGAGTTCAAATCTCATGGTGAATTCTCTTTTACTCTTAATTTCCCCTACTTTTTCCTCTCACAGCTATCAATCCTTAATAAATTTCACAAATTCCATCATGGCATTTGTTTCCAAATAACCCAACCCATGACAGCTGGTCCTGGAAGTCATCCAGGAAAATAGGCAACAAATGGGGTTTGGGAACCTGATCATTCTCCTGGCCGGCAATGAGGGGCAGTCACCAATGGTGGGGCACAGACATCCTGGCTCAAAGTGGGGTCCACATGTGAAGTCTCTCCAGTGATGAACTACTAGGATTGTATATAGGTAGAAGGAAATACATTAGTAAGAAAGATGTATGCAGCATTTGAGATATATAGAGAAAATAATAGCTGTAAAGCTAGTGGAATTAGATGACTATCATTCAGCATCGTTGGTGTATGAAAGAGAGAAGTAGTTGAAAGCCAGAAGACATCCTGTCATATCTGAGAAACTCTCATGTCCTGCAGCAGCAGAAAAGAGGAGAAAACAAAGGCCAACCCCAGGATTTAAGAGTGCAAATACTAAACTTCAAAGAGGATTAAGGCCCAA
The DNA here is from genome assembly GCA_004363575.1 of Solenodon paradoxus. NCBI lineage: Eukaryota > Metazoa > Chordata > Mammalia > Eulipotyphla > Solenodontidae > Solenodon > Solenodon paradoxus. The sequence continues at coordinate 526,457 of RJWH01000483.1, read as the reverse complement.
CAAATGCAGGTATGTAATTCCAAGGTCAGCCCTAGATAAAAAAAACCTGGAATCATAAACATGAGATAGGTACATCTGAGTGGATCCTCCTGAAGATTTCATTGCCAAGATTTCTCTTCTGAGAATACAGATGGAAACTCCTCCACATGAATCTCTCTCTCTCTCTCTCTCTCTCTCTCTCTCTCTCTCTCTCTCTCTCTCTCTCTCTCTCTCTCTCTCTATATATATATATATATCATTGGAAAATACGGAACTAGGTAAGAAACTGAGTTCTGGCCAAATCTGGCTCTTAATAGATCCTCTAGGTCCAGAGACCCACCCAGTGGTTCCTTCTCCAGTCATGGAATGTACATTTGGGATTGACAGTTGATTCTCATTACTCAGAGTACTTGGGTTCCATAAGTCACTTCAAACACTGAATTAGTGAATACCAACCATCACTCCTGAGGGAAATGCAAGGGTTGGTTCTTGCAAGCCTCTGCCATAGTATTTTAATCAAATATATGTGATTAAATTATCTATTATATATATTATATATAGTATATATTGTTGATTCAGTAACATTGAACATGGCCAGGAGCACTGTAACTCATACCTGAACAGAGCTTATCTAACACATTTTGAGGTACATCACGACCTTCCTGCTCTTAGGACGCTAAACAGCACTTCAGCTCTATATTTGGGGGTCGTTTTATACAGTGAAATCACACACCAAAAAAAGCACAGCAATGAAAACAAATGGTACTTTATAAAACACCAAAAGGACACTTTTAGTCTTAGAGTTGAAACCAATACAAAGCCTCACTTTGTGCTACCTCAGCTATAACATTATGTAACACCCTGGTGGAGTAGCAGTTGTATCAGTTGTCTTCAGTGGGCATAGTCCAAATACATGCCGAAGGCCCTGGTTCACGTCCCAGGGCTGGAGGAAACAACAAATAGGATCAGCTAAGTAAGATAAAGTGCTTTTGCCTCCTCTGCCTTCCTGGCCAGCTTCCTCTTCTTGCCTTCATTCCTGCCTGCACCTTTCCTTCAAAAAAAAAAAAAAAAAAAATGCTACTCCAGAGATAACCACTAATGACCATGAAAGTACCACAAGTATAGATTCAGGGGTTACAAATTAATGTTAGTAAGTTAAAAATTACAATTAAGGAACCCATGAATAATGAAAACTAAATATACAGGACTAATAAACAAAATAAATAAATCTTATTTTTGTAACACAAACTTAATTTGATCAACTGTATGCTAATTTATGCCCTTAATTTCTCTTTCATCTCAGTTGCCCTTGACAGCCCAGCATTTACATCAAGAATATACCAGAAAAGAACTTGTCCAGCATCTTGACTGAACTCCCACGATAGTCTCTTCACATGTTCATTCATTCAGGTATTGATTTAATTTTTAATTAGTAGCTAATTAAATGCCAGGCAATATGATAGGTGCACAGAAGATATGCCAGAAATAATCAGTTACGTATATATAATACATATAATATATAGTGGTTTATATTCAATGGGAAAAACAGACGACAAGTAGGAAAACAAATAAGCATCATAACTCTGGTATGTGAAGAAAAGAAACAAGAAATGATAGAGAGTAGAATCACTGAGACAACCAGCAGTAAGGCTCTCACTGGGAGTTTGTCAGAATGTAGAACCATCCCAGATCTATTGGATCAAAATCAGCATTTCAACAAAATGCTACTGCAGACCTCCTTAGCCTGCTGCAGCTGCTCTAGTAACCAATGTAAAAACAAAGGGGGATTAGATTTTCTGATGAAAGCTAGATCATGACCTTTGTTGGTTCATAACTCAGGAGGGAATCCAAAGTGAAAGCTGAAGATTTAGGAGTTCAAGTCTCTGGAATGAAAGAGGGTACAGAGTTTGTGATATGCTCTTCGATTAGTCATAAGCTAGTCTCTCTGATGAACCAGTGGTTCCCAGCTTTAGCTACACATTAGAATCAGCTGTGAAGCTTTGAAAATGCTAACTCTTTTGGTCTCACCTGTGAAGATTCTGATTTAATAAGTCTGAGTTGCAGTCTGATTTAACAAGTCTGAGTTGCAGTTGCTCCCCATATGACTCGATCTGAAGACAAGGTTGAGAGCCATTGTAGATCATCAACAATAACGAGAGTCAAGCTTAGCATTTGAGTTAATATTCTCATGGTAGGAAAAACAGCCATTCTTGGACCACAATAATTTCATTAATGTTAATTTTATTTTAATTGCCTAATCAATAAAGAATACCTTTTTCCTTAAAGTTACATAAAAGAAGATTCAGTTAGAATGTTATTGAAAAGTGCCTTTCAAGCAAAATGGCCACAGGTAGCAGTATCTTAGCCAGTGCTCTCCATACTGCCTTTAAAAAACAGAAGTAAACTAATACTGGCAAGTCCTTGTCATTTGGTGCAAAGTGATGAACAAGCAATTTTTATGTCTTAGAATTAAGTTGCTTTTGTTCAAAAAGCTTTCCATTCTTTTAATCTCAAAGCAGATTTTTCGGTTTTAGACTGACATTGATGAGAAGCAGCTAACAGAGTGAGAAAAGTTAAAGGAAAGGCATGAGGAGAGAGGATGGAAAGACAGAACATGCTAGTAAATCCCTAATTATAAGAATGTAAAGATAACTGTGTAACAACTAAACAGAGAGTAGAGAAGAAAACCAACTATTATGGAATGTATGTCAACCCCTCCTTAAGCAGAGAGTTGCAGCTTTAATGCGCACAAGGACCCTCTTCGTGTCCCAGTGCCTTTCTCTTCAATAAACTTTGCATGCACCACTGACACGAGCCTCCCTTTCTTTCTTGGACTGCACTCAAGAATCCAAGTGCCCCACAACAGCATGGAGAAATAGCATGAGTTTAATGAAGCTGTGACTCCCAAGTGCTATTTAAGCAACCAAGCAGTCTTAGGCTATAAAATTAAAGCTGAATTATTTTGTTTTGTATTGTTATTTCCATTTCCTTTTTTAGAAGTATTTTATTGAAGTAACTTTATAAACTCCTGTATGTAGTTCCCATATGTGCAGTTTCCCCTACTGAAAATATATATCAACATACGCTACCCTCCAAATCACCAAGTATTCTCCACCATTGTCCAGTGAACTCTGCCACCACCAAATAAGAATATTAATGATTAATTTTTAAGCTTCTAACACTTGGTGAGAAAATTCAAAAGTTTTAATTGGTATTAATCTGTTCCTGAATAAATTTTAATGGGTTCAGTCCTCCAATTGTTTAAAATCCTTTGTTACAGTTTGATTTTGTGTGTGTGTTTGTTTTTGTTTGTTTGTTTTTTAATTCACCAAGGTAATGTGCAAGGTATGGTGTTTAAAGAAGAAAATCTAAACTACTTGTATGGACATTTGTGACTCTGGGCTTTTCTAAACAATATGATATGGGGGTATGGTACACCAAAGTGGAAGACAGATGTCCTCAACAGAAGCCAAAAGGGACAGCATTTACTCTCTCAGAAGCCTAACCTTAGCCACTCAGCAAATCAGATGTTACCAGCTGAAACCTCCAACATAAGGCGTTAACTCAGGGATGGTCAAATGTGGTGGAGCCAAGGGCACTCTGAGGTGCTTTTGGTTAGTTCTAAACAAAAACCTGAGTGGACCTACCCGTCACAAAGCCCTTAATTTTCCTTCCCTTATATACCTCTGTGCCTGCCAAGCACAGAATGGAGAACTCAAATATATTTGGTCTTCTCTGTAAAACCATGACTTGATCTTATCTATCATTTTTTTGTAATAATCAGACTCCTATCTTCATTTCTTTTCACTTAGTCTCCTCTGTCCTTTTGATCTCCATCTGCATATTTTTGTTAGTTTATGTATGGTCTTTAAAATTAAGTGAAATTGTTCCATTCAAGTAGGTTCTCATTGTCCTGTGTTTCCATGAAACTATATTCTTAGTTAGGCTTCAGTTGACTGCCATTGTGGTCTGATTCTCTGAATAAGAAGACAAACTGAGTGATCCCTTTTGGGAAGAAAAAGAAAAACAAAAACAAAACCAAATAGCCTTTAACTTATTTACCAACCGCGGGAAATTAAAGAACCAAAAAGAGGGTAAAATGTTCATCATTTGTCACTTCTATATAACATACTTCACCAGAAATAGTGAGTAGTCTCACCAGTAGGAGGTCCATACAGGAGAAAATAGATAAATTAAGTCTCCTAATTTTTAAGATTTTCCACAAGCAAATTTGCAACAATTATCACTTTGAAATTTATTAAAAGTGCTAAAAGCAGTGCAAAAGGAAGCACAGAACTTGCTCTTTTTTTTACAGTGGGACACAGACTTAGAAATCCACTTAAATAGACTCCATGAATAACCCACTGATCAGCACTCCCTGATGGAGTAGTGATTGCTCAAGCACAGTCCACATACATCTATGGACCCAGGTTCGCTTCCTGTGCTGGTGAGACCAACCAAGATATACAAGTAAGTAATAAGAAAATAAAGTGCTTCTTCCTCTTCTCTTCCTGCCTGTCTGCCTACTCACCTTTATTCCTACCTACACCTTTCCTTAAAATAAAAAAAAGGATAGTCCACTGATAACTAAGGGGTCTCAAGCATGTACCCCACCTAATTTCCATTTGTACAAACCCCAGTGATTCTCACCCAAGGAGCATAGGCACGTCACAAGTAAGCCATCGGAGAACAACGGCGCTGGCACCTTTTGATACTTTTGGAGAAAAATAAATGTCTACTGCATTCCTAATATTAGAATCATCCTTCTATAAGTAAGAACTGCACCTAGAACTCATACTTTCATTTCTTCATTCATGTATTAATTTAGCATAACAAATGTCGAATCATCATTTTCCAACGTACCTTTTACAGGACTTGCTGACAATGTGATCTCTAAAAAATATTCTTTTTCAGTTCTTTATCTTCCCCAAAACTATCATTTTTCAAATGCATGTTCAAGTGTTAATTCTTTCAATAATATAAACTCCCAGAGTACGCTCAAAGATGTGCCCTTAACACAAAAAGGGTGAGAAGCAGGTTAGTAATTTTTCTCTATGCTTCAGTTAGATGCAATAGATCTAAACTTCAAAAGCTCAACAACATGACATTAATTACATTCATTTTCAACTTAAACGATTAATTACACTAAGTTTTCTAATAACTTCATACCCAGCAACAGTGAATTGCACAAAAACCCATTGGTCTACTAGGGTATGTGCTACCCATTCAAACATAAAAACCAAATCAAACAAATAAACCACACACACACACACACACACACACACACACACACACACACACACACAAAGACATAGGCTGGTAGAGTCCCAAGTCCTATGGGGCTGGATTTGGCCATCTGGGACATAATATCACTATAGACCCAATGTACACATAGTATTGAAAGCTTGCAGTATGGAACTTCATAAGTCTAGATTTCTAGATTTCTAGAAAAGTGTTGGTTCAGAAATGTATTATTTCCCATGAAAGTTCTAATTCAGTTATTATTTGTGTTGTTAAAACTGCAATGCTTTCTGTAAAGCAAATAATTTTGCTTTACAACCTTAGGTTTCCTTTTATTGCCACACTGATTCTAATGCCCATTTTATTTACCTCTTTCATATGTCAAATATTTCAAATTATGAAAACAAAAATATTGGCATAAGTCTAAATATCAGAACATTGTTTTACATTACCAACTGTCAACTACAGTTGTAATTTTCTTTAAAATAACTTCCAGAGTAAAGCTAGAGGAAGCGAGAAAAGAGAGATTGCAAATTTCTAATCAGATTCTAAAGGTAAGATTCCCATATAAAATTAGTAAAATTTTAAAGGAAATAATGTTTCAATCATATGTAATAAGAAAGTTTTATATTCTTTTTTTGTAAAATCTGACTTATCTAAATGCCAGAATCAAGATAAATATGAATGACATTTAGGAACCTCTGGTTTCTCAGAAAATGAGGAACCCCTCAGGGAAACTATTGATGGCTCCCATCTGTGAGATGAGAGACTAAAATCTTGACTCAAGATGCCCAATCACTCAGGAAATGCATCTTCAGTCTCACGACCTTGCTATAGAACTCTTTGCCCTAGATAAAAAGGCACTAGACAGTGAACTTCTTCATCAAAGGAAGAATTCTTCAAAATTAAGATCTAGCTAATGCCTCCTCTCCCCTACCACCACCCGAAAGCTCTGGGCCCCAATAGCTGACAGAGAATAAATGCTTCCCTAGCGAATCCTACTTTCTGCTAATAACCTTAATGGCTTTCTTAGAACTACTGCCAGTATTCATTCTATCAAAAACACATTGCTCTCTCATTTTCAAGCCCAGCTGACAGGATGATTTTCAAGCTTTAGTATGTAAAAAAAATAACTAACAAATAAAAGTACTGACACAATTTAAGTTTGAATCTGCAAAATCTTTTTTTAGAAAATTCCTGTGATACCAAATGAGAACTGTGATTTTGTAATCACATGCAAATAGAACTTCCAACACTTACCTATTTCCAAAATGGATTTATACCAGGAGAGAAGGAAGGAAGGGAGGGAGGGAATAAGAAAGGAGAGGTCATTGCCAGAAGAAAAAACAAGTCAATTAGAATACATGAATAACAGCTGCCTCAATTCAAAAATACATCAGAATAAAAACGTCATAAGGTTCAGCTCTCCATTCCTATCACTACTAAGGCAATTTAATTTATCTGTATAAAGAGGTTCTTAGGAAAAAGAAAAGCTTCCCTTTAAGCTAGAAAAGCTCTCTCTTTGGGTTCTGGTATCTTTTTCTGAAAGAACGGTAGCATTTTCTGAACCTGGAAGCTGTTAAATATACTGGCACCCTGTAGGGTAATTATAAAGTGACCTTCAGATATTACCCAGGAAAGAGCAGTAAAATAAGGGGAAAGGGCTCTGAAAACTTCCCAGCCCTGTTCCTGGGTGGGTGTCAGAGGTGGGATTTGAAAATCTAAGTTTGTTTCCCATTAATTTATGCTCATGATATAAAAATTTACAAAGTCAAATGTAAAGAGTAAAATAGATTGTCCATCTCTGTCACCCAGTAACCCTGTTACTTTCCCAGGAGACTTGTTATAAATGTCGGGGATATTCTATACATATGCATAAAAACATGTATATGCTAAATGCATAACAAGTATTCTTAAAGTGAAAACATACTATTGTAAATTGTTCTGCACACTGTTTGGTTTTTATTTTTCTTTAAAAATATATTTTGGAGTTTATTCCAGTTCATTATACAGAGATCAACAGCTTTTTAACGGTTGTGTAATATTCCATTATATAGTTTTAATATTTTACTTCATCTATCCCCTCTTAGAAGACACTTCAGTGGTTTCAATATTCTATACCATGTTGTAATGAAGGATCTCATAAGTCTATCATTTTATACTTGTATGAGTGTAACTGTCAGATATTCTAGAAGCAGTATATGCAGCCCATACTTTTGTAATATATATCCTTGTTGGAAAACTGATCTCCATGGACTTTGTGCTCCCACCATCGTTCTCTAAGAATGTATCTTTCCCATATGTAACCAAACATTTTATATTTTCCAGCTCAATAAGTGAATGATGATGCCCTATTCTTTTTCCAGTTTGCATTTTCTTATTAGGAATAAGTTTGGACATCTATTTATAAGCTTCAGCCACTTACATTTTCTTTACCATAAGTTATTATCATTTGTTTATTTTTCTATGAATTTGTTACTTTTATTAAATTATAGAAATGTCTCCTATATTAGGGAAATCAGCATTTAGTCTGAGTTGTTTTCTCATTTGTCTTTTGATTTTGACTATGAAGAATTTTACCTTACAAATTTCATACTTTCATTATTTAAATAAATCAATAATATCTTTCCTGCTCCTGGTTTGTATCATACTTTAAAAAGTCTTTCCCACTAAGATGATTTATTTTCATTCTTCTTTATGAGTACTTTTATTGATCATTTAAATATTTACTCCACTGTGAACTTATTTTAGATGCAATGGTATATCTTAATACCATTTGTTGAGTCATTTATCTTTTCTCTATTCAATAGGAATGCTCCTTTTCATATTATAAAAGACAATCATTTATATTAATTTTATAATAGTTTAGGACTAAAACAACTACATTTAAATAGATCTAAATATTTTCATATTAAATGTATTCTTTGTATTTATCTTTTATTATAATTTTGTATTACATAATATGGATATAATTTATCAACTTACCAGATGATGGAATTTAGGTTGTTGCTAGATTTTTGGTGATCATAAACAAAAATACTATATGCACTTCCGTATAGTTCTTTCTATGAACATATGCTTTCATTTCCCTTAAGTAAATATCTAGAAATGGAGTACTGGATCATAGAAGAGTATGGTTAACTTTAAAATAAATATTAAAATGTTTTCCTGGTGTATCCTGGTGGCCTAGTGGAGAAGGCCACCAGATGTATCCACGTATATCCCAAGGACCCAGGTTTGAGACCAAGAGCCGGGAGGAACAACCAAGATAAACACCTAAATAAAATAAAATAAAAATTTCCTCCTCCTCTCTCCTGCCTGCCTGCCTACTCACCTTCATTCCTGCCTGCCTGTACCTTAACCTTAAAAAAAGTGAAAATAAATGTTTTTCAAGTGACTGTATCCTTTTGTATTACACTAGCAATGTCTGAGAGTTCCGATTATTCCACATCTGTAAGAGCACTTGGTATTATCAGTCCTTTTTATTTTATTTTTGGTTTTTGTTTAGTTTTGTTGTTTTTAATTATCCCATTATTTACATTGTTACATGCTTAATAACATTGATATACGCTTTTTAGGATATTAAATTCATATATCAGTCTGTGTACATTTAATAACATCGCACCCACCATAAGAGTGCCAGCGCCCTTTACCACCGCCTTCTAACTCCTTTTTTCCCTTGTTCCCTCCACCCATTCACCCCACAGTCTTGCATCTATGATTTTTTTTTTTTTAGATTTTTCTGTTTGCTTAGTTTCTTTATAGTCTACATGCAAGTGAAATCATCATGTACTCCTTTTTTACTCTCTGGTTTATTTTGCTTAGCATAATCACTTCTAGTTCCATGCAGTCATATGTTGACTGCTGACATTTAGGTTGTTTCCATGTCTTGGCTATTATGAATTGTGTCAGTTCATATTGAATGTAAACTACACAAGAAGTTTCAATATCCTATTTTGACATGTATTCACTTTAAAAGATTAATTAGGAACCTCAAATAGGAAACTCACCAAGATTTCTCTTAGAGCCGCTGGAGAAAAATGACTCACTATCTCAAAGTCCCACCTCTAGCAAAATCCCATATGCTAAGGTCAGAAATATGGAGAGTAAACATGGTTGATTAGAGAAAAAAAGTCTTGGTTCCAGAGAGTTTCCAGAGATTAAGACATACAAATCAGAAGAGCAACGATGGTGGGGAGCTCAGAGACAATGATGGTCAGAGAGGACATGTAGAAAATGGGGACGTCAAAAATGACCTAGGATTATAAAGTCCTCAGAAGTCACAGACAGCAGAATGGAGAGAAGTTTGTGACAAGAAAAGAGGCCAACATGGAACGTTTTCACCCCCAGTTCCTCACTGGGACTGGACTGAATCAGTCTACCAACACGCACACCAGCCAACTCAAGAAAGTACATTACGGAGAAAACGCTATTTTTGTTTGTTTGTTTGGAGGTTGGTTATGGTTTGGGGTAGATTTTGTGGTCTGGATTTTGCGTTTTGTTGTTTATTGGTTCCATAAAGTGAATTCTGTTCCTGAATGTCTTTCTTATTACCTTGGGTTGTTTTGACAGAATCGCATGATACTTTTCCCAGGGGATCATTTGGGATAGAGCTCAGAACATTTAAATTGGATTTCATTCTCATGATTATTAAGTGACAGAGAAGGGATAATAAGTTTGCTTATTTATTTACTTATCTATTTATGCCAATTTTCAGAAATCACTTGATAAATAACAGATGAATGAGTGAAGAATTCTAAGGCATTTACTCTGTTATATTGCTGTTATATTCTCTCTCCTTGAGCTCCATTGACAGACCACCACTCCCCACCCTGAGCCTGGTCCTCTCCGGTCCTGTCTCTGCAAGTGGCCCACCATGCATCTTTGGTACAAACTGGTAACCTGGTCCTCTCTTGCAACACCTCCCTCCCTGACACCCATGTTGATAATCCTTCACCAAGTTCTGGTGGCTTTACCTCCTAAATCCTTCTGAATCCATCCAGAACTCTCTATCTATACCACCTCTACCCTAGTCCAAACTGCCACAGTCTGTCACCTGATGGCTACAGCCACCTCCTAACCAGATCTCCAAATGGATCCATTCAATCTGCCTTCCACACTATAGCAAAGGTGACCTTTTCAAAAGACAAACCCCTTCATTCTCTTCCTTTTCCTTCTATTTTCCTCTCCTTCCTAAACTGTTCAAACTCAAAGCCCCTAAGTGGTTCAAAGCAAGGCAGGCATATCAGCTTGAAGTCTAACAAATTACCTAAAAGAGACCATCAGGATGCAACACCTTGTAACACAGGCACCTAGTACCCCAAGCAGCTTTGTTCTGATCTATAATCCAGTAGGACTGGAGACTAAGAATCAAGGATTTCCACAGCAATGGAACTTACTGACAAGGTTCTTTTGGTAGAAGTGACCACAAAGTAACAAAGCAAATGTTGCCCATAGCACCCCCATAGCACCCCCGTCTTGTTTTCAACACTTGCCCTTCCTGCTAAGCTCTTTATAGATAACTTTGCCTTTACCTTTTAATTCATCAGAGTTGACTAAGACCAAGTAGGCAGAAACATATGTCCCTTGCCCAGCCCCAAGCAGATATGGAAGATTATTAAATTAACACTTAGAGCCCATACTCTAAGGTGAGGGCTAGGGAATGAGGCAATAATATGTTCTTCTTATACTTTCAAATACTAAGGGATCAACTGGGCAGAATGCACAGGAAACTTGGCAATGGCCACCACAAGGAGCAGAGCAACTCAGCTGGGTAACAGAAATGTGTGACTGTGTCAGTCACCATCTGCCGTGGAGGCAACAACCACAACAACAACAAAAAAACTGATTTAGGAGGGAAAGGAGTGTGTTAGAAAAACACTAAATGGATTAGATACTGTCAGAATCAGGAATGAGGGACTAAAGCATCCACTGCCCCAGATCAATCCTACCTTCTGCAGAGAAACAAGTGTTTCTTCAGAAGAAAGGAAGAATCCTCCAACACAACACAGGGACTCAGAATCTAAGTGCCCAAAATAATTAGAGCAATTACCCTTGGAGGTATATATCTAGAAGGAATGAAACCAGACATTCAAATATATATTGTATTAATGTTCATAGCAGAATCATTCAGGTGCAAAAAAGCCAAAATGCCTTTTGATGGAAAGATGGATAAATAAACTATAGTGTATATATACAACAGACTATCATTCAGTCTTAAAAAGAAATTAACTTGAGATATGCTAAAACATGGATGAATCTCAAAGACATACTAAGTGAAATAAGTCAGTTGCAAAAGGACAAATACTGTATGATTTCACTTTTATAAGTAGTCAGATTACTAGAGACCGAAAGTAGAACAGTAGCTACTAAGATCTGAGGGGAGAAAGGAAAAGTTTTTGATTAATGGGAACAGAGATTTTGTCGGAGATGATACAAAAGTTGTGGGCATGATGATGATTATACAACCTTGTGAATGTACTTAATGCCATTGAACTGTACCCTCATGAACTGCTCATTTATAGTTAAAATTAAAAATACTGTGTATTACCTACCATAACAACAAAAAGATTTTCAAATACCCACAACACTCATTTTCCACACTATACTCATCTGTACATTTATGTCATAGGCATGTACTGCCTTCTTAAAGCAGATTTTTTTTAATCAAGGGAGTAAATTTATACTTTACAGGATATACTCTCAACTACTTAAAAGTGCTTTTACTGTATCTCCGAAATGGCAAATTATTGAGAAAAACTACAAAGCCAAAAATTGCATCAGTGTATGAATATGTTCATAAATGTAAATAAGTTCATGAAGGGCACTCTGGCAGAGTAGCAGTTTGGTCCACTCCCTTTGGCTTTGGCTGTAAGCACAGTTCATACATCCCAAGGACCTGGGTTCACATCCCAGGGCCAGGGTAAACAGCCAAGAACAACTAAATAAAATAAAGTAATTCTTCCTCCTCTCTCTTCCTGCCTGCCTCCCCTCTGCTCACCTTCATTCCTGCCTGCACCTTTCCTTAGAAATAATGATAAGTTTATGCACTGCTGTTGTTTCCCCTAAGAGGATTTCCTTCTTCCCGTAGCCAACCCCAGCTACCTGTCACATGTAAACATTCCATAATTCTAGCAATCTCTCATCCAAAAAAGATCTTGGCACAAAATTTCTCATAATACAAATTATTTTAATGTCTGGTGTATTAGAGAAGGTGAGCAATAATTGCAGAACTGTCATAAAAAGATTTTGTCCTTAAAAAAAATTTTCAGTCTTTTTTAAAATAGAGAACAAAGGAGGATATTAAAGCTGTGACTAACCTGGAGAGTGCAGACAACCACAATGGATTTTCACTAGCATTAAGGTGAACCACAAAGGAACAGGCTAGTCAGCCTCTATTTCTTAGCTGATACTGCACCATAATACAAGAGCATTCACTTTAGATATTAGAAATACACGTCAAATAATTTAGGAACAAACTTTTAGGAGCCAAATGGGTGCCCAGCACCATTACGTCCAGTCTTTAGTCCACAGAATCTATAATCTCAAAAGGAAAATTCTCTAGCTCTGAAGGTCCCTGTTTAAAAACTCCTTGAGAACAGGGAATAGGTGTTGTTCATTAGCCAATGCTGACTCACAGTAGGTGATTAAAGGAGAAGTGATGACTAAAGAAATGAAGATCAAAGCACTTGCCTCTAAGTCTCCAAGGCAATAATGAATGGCCTCACCTTTACTAGTCAGCTGAGAGCAAGCTGACCATCAGCCCACGCCAGCCTGTGATCCTGATGAGAAGTGACCAGAAAATTAGGAATTTCATTCTTTCCATAAGTATTAACTGGATACCTACTCTGTTCCACTTTATAAAACTTTGAGGGTATAAAGAAAGGGGGGCGTCTCATATCTATACTTAAACTAATACATTTAGTGAAAAATTAGTGCTTATTCCTACATTGGACCTACCTTGTACCTTCTGACAGTTCCTATATACCCTACAATGAAGAAAATATGGAAGACCTTAGCATGTTGATATTTCTCTTCCTATTGTCCATGAATGCTACTTATAATATTATATAGTTACTAATTACTGGAATGCTGTGCTCTCAAGATTATAGTTTTGGGGGTTGGGTATGTTTGTACTTTGTTTTCTAAATACTTATGTATACAAGAAATTGCCAAGATAGTGCAATGTATTTTGTTTCTAAACAACTAGAAAATATTCATCCTCTGTCCCTCAGTTTTACTAACCATATTAATGTTAAAATTTTTAAAAAAAAGAGCTCAATCTTAAAAATTCCCTGAGCAGATAAAACTACTTTAGTTATATAAACAAGGATTAATTTAGCTTATTTTGTGAAACGACCTTCACCTGGGTCATTTGTTATTTACGTCTCTAGAAAACATAAAACTTCAACTCTTTCCAAGGTTGATAGGAGATAACCACTAATTTCCTATAAAGAATTCAATTCTATTATTAGACTAAGAAAATTCAAATATTAAAACCAATCACTCTTACAATAAGCAGTCATTGCCTTCTCACTATATAAGCTGCTTCATAATAATATACCCCTGAGCCTCCTTCCATGTTGATTTGAGTGCTCCTAGTTTACAAACTGTCTTTCTGGAGTGTGTGCAATAAACCTTTGCTAATTACTATTTCCATTTTAAAAAAGATAGAGATGAAGCGGGGGAGAGAAAGAGAGAAGACAGAGACAGCGAGGGAGGAGAAAGGAAGGAAGGAAGGAAGGAAGGAAGGAGGAAAGGGGTTGCTGTGCCCACTGTTTACAGCGTAGGAGAGGAGACAGCAGTGTGAACCTACAATCAGAGTGCAGGATAAGACGGTACAAGGAAGGTAAAAGAGAGGGAGCAACAGAGGTGGACAACATGGAAGATTCTGGTATTCCAATCAGACACAGCCAGCTTGTGGTGGAGAGAGGAGGAGGAGAGACACTCAGGGAAGGCCCACAAAGCAGGCCTGGCGAAAGCTGAGCTGGACAGGAGGCAGCCAGGAGGAGAAGCTGGAGAAAGGAAAAAAGTCAGTGTGGGGGATGGGTAACTAAAACGAATCTAATTTTCTGTCTAGTTTTTCTGTGGAGAACTCTAAAGGCGGTGTGGCCGACTGGCTTGTTACAGAGGGACTGAACATCAGCCGTGAGGGAAGACTGTGGGTTGGGGAACCCCCGCCCAGAGCTGTGAGGAGCAGTCCTCTAAAGAAAGGAGTTTGCAGCCATTGGCCTCCTGCCCGGGGGACATGGCGTTGCTGTGAAGAGGCAGTTCATCATCTCTACCCAGGAAGGTAGGACCTGGAACTTCAGCCTAGGGTGGAGTCAAAAGAGGCTGGAGTTGTGTGGGAAGGAAGCCGAGCTCCCTGAGTTTTCTGTGATACAGTCGTCCCCTTACCAGTTTCGATTTCTGCGATGACAGGTGTCTGCGAACATCCGCCGTCCTAAAATACTCTGAACCATAAGATACTGGTACACTTTTCTAAAGTTTGCTGTATGCCCTTTCACTTTGTGAAAGACCTACATCAGCACTTGTTTTCACTAACTGAAAGAAACTCAAAGAGGACTTTCGCTTTCACGACAAAAGCGCAAAGCACAAACATCATTCTGGTGGGTTCCGCAGCAGCCACGGGGAGGCGGCGCCCTGGCCCGAGATGGCTCCGCGGGCTCCTTCCGGGACTGCTTTATAGAGAGTTGATTTATCCTCTCATTCCTGCTTTTGCTCTATGTGAGTTATTTTAGGGTTTATGTGTTATTTGGTATGATTTGGTAGTTTATTTGGGGGGTTTGGGAACACTTGAAATTTTCCATATAAGTTAGTGATAATCGTTTCTGAACTTTATGCCAGTTCAGCTTAGGAAGTTTTCATAGGAACATGCAGATATTGGGGAACACCTGTGTTTTGAGAGGATAGGAGAGAGTGTGCATACATTCAACTAACTTTTGTCATAGTATAATGTTATCATTGTTCTATTTGATTATTTATTATCAATCTCTACTGTGCCTACTTTCTGAGTTAAACTTTCTCCTAAGTGTATATATATATGTATATATATGGTTTGGCACTATCAGTGGTTTCAGGCATCCACTGGTGTCTTGGAATATATCCCCTAAAGGTAAGGGCAACTACTGTACCAATGTTTTCAGCTCCCCTTCTTGAATTCAGCTTCCTCCTCTGAAAAGTGGTAGGAGGACCAGGTGTCTGAAGTCAATTTCAGTCACTAAATAATCTTTAACTCTTCGATTGAGGATCCATTCCAGGTATAGAAAATATATGGTACTATGGGTTAAGTTGTGCCTCTCACCCCCAAATCTGTGTATTGAAACCTTAACTCCCAGAACCTCGAAATGTGACTATTTGGAGATGGAGCTTTTAAAGAGATAATTAAGCTTAAATAAACCAGATGATCCTTAATCCAGTCTGACTGATGTCATTATAAGAGGAAATTTGGGTACATAAGAGACACCAGGGACACATCCTCAGAGGCAAGTCCATGCGAAGACAAAGCAAGAAGGCAGTATTTGCTCTCCAAAGAGAGAAGCCAGATGTGAGAACACCTTGATATTGATGGCAGAACTGTTAGAAAATTTCTGTTGTTTAAATCACCCAGTATGTGGCACTTGGTTATAGCAGCCCTAGCAGATAACTCATAGGTAAGAGAGCAATTGTTAAGAACCACAGTTTGTCCAGGAAGAGAATTTCCCCAAACAAAAGCCTCTGTTTTGATATTCAGCCAGTTCACCTGAGGCTCTGTGCCATGATTAATAAGATGTAATTAAATAGAGCAAACATTGACTAAATGCCAGTTACTGTGACAGGCATTGGCAGGAAACATCTAATTCTCCAAGGGCATGAGGATTGACAGGGGAGGAAGAAGGGAAGAGTCAATCAAAATATCTAACAGAAGTCAAAAAACCAAAATTTCTCCCTCCTTCATGTGTGACCCTCATTGCAAATGACTAAAGAATTCTCCTGTTTGGGGACTAGTCCAGACTCTCCTTGAGGTGCTAATAAGTCAAAAGGAAACATGAGAAGGAAGAAAAGTAAGATGCAGAAATCCACAAACTTGGAATATCAATTCTACAGAGAAGATACTGGGCTGCTCCCTGTGAGGGATCCCTATCTTTAAGGAAGAAGACAGTTCAGGAAAGGAAAAGACCTATGAAAGTGTCCCATAGTTCATCATCAGAGCAGTTTCCTTCACTAACATAGAACCCGCCTGATGGAAAACAGGTTAGAAGGCATTTAATTCACTTTCTCAGAAAAGGGTAGAAAAAAAAAAGAAATTCACATCAGAACTCTTTCTGGATAAAAGCATGATGAAGCTGGAATAAATACTGGAAAGTGGCATGTCCTGATGGAGTAGACCAGTTATCTCTGAAGGAATGCAGGCCACATATCCCTGGGTTCAAGTCCCAGACTGAGTGGAAAACAACCAGTGTGAACACCTAAATGAAAATTAACTGATTAATTAAAGTACTTCTTCCTCCTCTCTCTTCCTGCCTGTTTCCTTCTCGCCTTCATTCTTGCCTGCACCTTCCCCGAAAAAAAACCAACAAACTGGAAAATGGCGAGAAAAGAAAAATGTGGAGCCTGTTTTATTTTAGTAATTAAGGCCTGTTAGATATGAACATCTTTAGAAGCCACTGACAAATACAAGCTGTCAATAACATTAAAATTAAAAACATAGAGGCTAAATAGTCTTTCTCAACATCTTAAAAATCAAAGTCCCACACTTCCCTCTGAAACCCTTCCCGCATACCCACTGAGAACCTAAACTCTACCAGGATCTCAGGAAAGTAGTCTCTCATCAAGAAAGTCCAGGGCTCTTGCTTTTCAAGTGACAAAGATCTAAACTCAATACCTGGTCCTAGCAGGAGAGCATTGCTAATGATTGCCCCCTAAATGTTCCTTTTGAAACTCTATTTTTTTCTCTAGCAGAGAAAGCCAGCTGCTTATCCTTCCAGGGTCCTCTCTCCTTCCTCAGAAAAAGCTGGTGGTGGCTTCCAGGAACAGGCTGTGCACTTTGCAGAGTTCAATCTCACTGGACATCCTGGGCCAGGACCTTGGAACAAATCCTCAGAGTACTCAGAAACCTCAGGCCCAAGTGCGGCTGCCAATCATGCTAACCATCCATCATCAGCCTGTAGCGCTAGGCCAGGAGCTTCATCTGCCTGCAGCTGAACAGGGCAGCAGTAAGTCAGGGTTTGAATGCTCTGAATGTGCCTCTTTGAGAATCAGAAACGGGGCACAGGACTTGTGTATATGTGAAGCTGGTGTTTGGGCCAGGAAGGAAAATTATTAAAGGAACATGTGATGGACTGTGTTGTGGAGGGAAGTGCATTTGGCTAAGTCTCTGGGGTTCCCCTCTCTCTTTATTGTGTGATATTAAACAAGTCACCTAACTTGCCTGGACTGACTCCTGATTTTTTTTTACTGGAAGAAAGTGAATCTTTTATCAATTTCTTTTCAGCTCCAAATGTGTTATGGCTTCAGTTTCTTCTATTAATTCTGGTTAATATTCATAGAAAGCAATCGTTGACCTCTAGAAAATTGTGACTATTCATCAACAATCAGTTGTAATTGTTACTGTCATAGATTGAAAATACTGCTTTGTGAATTTACAGTTGGTATTTCTTATTCTTTTTTGGTTGCCCTTCTGATATGAGAAGGGTCTTCCATCTTAAAAGGTGTCATGGGTTCAACTGAGTTATTCAAAAATTCTTATGTTGCAGTCCTAACCTCCAGTGCTTCAGAATGTGGCCTTATTTGGAAAGAGGGTAGCTACAGATATAGTTAAGTTTCTAGTGGAATAGATCAGGTCCCTGATTCAATATGACTGGTATCCTCATAAAACGGGACAGAATACCCTGTAAAGATGAAGTGGTGCTGCCGGACACCAAGGAGCTACTGGAGGCAGGGAGAGATACCAGGAACACATCAGTGAGGTCTAGTTCCAAAGGCAGGGACAGCAGGGTGTCTGCAGGACCAGCTCTGCAGCCTAATTGGAAGAGGTGGGTGGGGGGGATCATGGAGTGATGGCAGTAAAAATCTGACCCTTTTGGAGATTCCCAAATTACTCAATACTTTCTCATAAATTTCCTTTCTATTTTAAAGGGTAAGTTTCTCTTGCTGCCTAAAACAATTTCTGGCACAAAGTACATCCTCAATATTTGTCAGTGTTGAATAAACCCTGAAGGGACATGTGTAATGATAGAAATCACACAACTTTCCAAAATGATTTAATTTAATACGCAAATAGTTTGTGAATATCAAAATAGCAATTTCTGACATTTTATAAATAGGACCACGTACCCTGGCCAAACTCATTACAACAGAACCCTGAGGTAGGCTTTACTGACTTTCACAGATGAGAAAACCTGAACTTGGAGATTTGCCCAAGACATGAACCTAACAGATGGCAGCTGTAGGCTTGAATCCAGGCTTTTCGACTCTAATATATGTTATCAGAGCTCTCTGAAACAATTCTAAAGAGAATTTTTTTTTCTCTCTATTTAATTTTCCTTATATAATTTTAAATGATGTTTGTAAGGAAAAATTCAAGTGTTCTGATTTTGAACTAGTTAGAGATACAATATTTTAAGTTTGCCTTTATGTTTATTAGTCTGGAAATGGCTACCAGGATCATTTCCTAGAGGAAGGAAAATGAACTAGAAACTCTCTGCCTTTTCAGTAATGGCCCAAAGGATACTGATGTAAACAATAAATAATTTAGGGCTCATTTCAGGCAACAGCTAAGCTAGGAACTTAATTTATCCAAGAAATTGTGTTGTGTCAGCTTGACTTATAAAACCAAATTCATTTTTTAAAGTCTTAGCCTTTCAAAATTCTGAAACACTTTGTAAAGCTTTGTAAAGTTTGGCAATTAAGAATAGTTGGGAAAATAAATATGTGCAGTGAAAACTAAAGTATCAGAACAAATGTCCATTCTCAAATTTATCATAAATGTCACCATTAGAATTAAAACATCATTTCTGGAAAAAAAAAAAAAAATGTTAAGAAGCCCATGGAGCAGCAGACCATAACAAATTTCCTGTCAGAGTTTCTAAAGTTCAGCCAGGTCAGCTGGACGCTGCCTTCCCAGTCTCAGGTAGGAATCCTCTCTTGCAGGATTTACTGCTGAAACTAGGAAGGGGCCTGTATGTTCACCCAGAATCAGCAAGTTCTGGTGAGTCATCACCTCCCACACTGAGCTTGGAATGAAGCCATGAGGGCTCTTATCCCGGCTTTTCCTAGATGGAATCTGTCCATTCTCTGGGCCTTGGCTTCTACGCAGTGTCACGTCACTTGCTTTCCTTTGCCTCAACTTGGGTGACTGTCATTGAAGGCTATGTTCTTGAAGACCCTGCAAGTTTCTACAAATCTTACTGTCAAAAGAAGAGACCTTACAAATTCAATGATTAACACAAATATCAAGCCTGTTCTCTTTTTTCTTTCTTGAAATTTACTTAGCATCAGTCTTATTGCTGGGGGAAACCAAGCCTGAAGCAAAGGTTTAAGATCAAGTCAGGTGGTCAAGCAGGTGCATTCATGGCCTCCAGTCAGGTATGTTGCCAGGGGATTCACATCCCGGGCTGGGGGAACAAACAAAATGTGCCACTAAATAAAATTTAAATAAATACTTCTTCCTCCTCTCTCTTCCTGCTTGCTTCTGCTCACCTTCATTCCTGCCTGCACCTTTCCTTTGAAGAAAAAAAAAGTCAAACTGTTGATACTTGACTCCTCAATGATGATAACAAGGCAACTGCCCCAGTGGGGGCTCAAAAGACAGCCTCTCTCCTTCCCAAATCCCCTTCCTGTATCCCCTTGGAACCGCTAGAACTGCCCACCCGCTCTCCTTCCAAAACATTGTTTTTTTGCATCCCTTCCACCACCCCCTTTTTCCTTACCCCTTTAAAAAAGCTACCACCCATTTAGGAAATGGAATGGTTATTTTTGGAAGCAAGTCCATGAAAGACTAAGTTGTGGATAACTTGAATAAAAAGCCTCTTCCTCTCAATATCAAATAACGACTTCTGTGTTTGACTGTTTGCAGTAAGAACGCAAGGTTACAAAATCACCATTTAGTACCTCATTGTTTTCCTTCTATCCACTCCCCAACCTCTAGACTCAAAAGTACCACTCAGAAACTGTGGGCTTTGAGCCTCATTGAGGCAAAGGTTTAGAGTTCAAGATTCTTATGAGGCTTAGGAAACTGATCAAATGTATTAAAGCTAAATATATCCTTATATAATGAGATAATAGAAAATATGTATCTGTCTCCACCCCCTGTTCCTGATACAAAGTTCCTGAAATCCTTGGAATTTCCTAAGTAATAAAATTCTAGGCACAACTTTTGTTCTAGTGAAGTGACTGAGTGGGTTCCTGGATACCTCCACAGTGAGGATTGGTCCCCAGACAGACCAAGCCATGATTAGAAGCTTAGAATTTGTAACCCCACCTTCACTTCTCTAGAGAGAGGAGAAGGGTTAGAGATAGAATTCATAATTCATAACCATGCCTGTGAAAGGAAATCTCTCTCAAATCTCAGTAGTATGGTGCTCAGAGAACTTCCAGATGAGTGACCATATATATATATATATATATACACCAGGGGATGACGCACCCCACTTCCACAAAATCAGAACCTCCTTTGCTTGGGACCCTTCCAGACTAAGCCCTTTGTATTTCTTAGCTGGCTGTTGATCTGATTCCTTCATCAAAACCTTTAATAAACTAGTAAATGTGCTTTCCTGAGACCTGTGAGCTGCTCTAGCAAATAATCAAATTTACTATCACCTATTTGTCAGAAACACAGGTGACAACCAGGGCCTGTGAGTACTGTCTGAGGTGTGTATTTAGTGATGGTGTGTGAGGGACACTCTTCTGGAATGACCTTAACTTGTGGGACCTATCTAGGAAGATAGTATTGGAATGAGTTAAGTTGTAGAACACCCAGCTGATGTCACAGAGAATGCCTGGTGTGGATTAAAACTTCCACATCTTTAGTGATCAGAAGTAAAGTATGTTGTGTTAGTAGTAAGTAGACTCATGAGGTAAAGCAGTAGGGAAGAACTAGGTTTTTCCTAAACATAGTAGAGAAAAAGCAAGTTTTTCCATTTATACTTCATGAACCAGTGACTCTACTGAAAAAGTCTATACCCAAGAAAAATGCGTGCATATCTTCTACAGAATTCTCAAAACGGACAGAAACAGATGTAATTCAAATTTATAATGGATAAACCATGGTATATTTATATATTTTTCAGATTAATTTAAAAATCACTTACATTCAACAATATGAGATTCATTATATATATGCATATATATACACATACATACAACAATACATACACATGTATACACATATTAGTATATACTATTTAGTGAAAAGAGGCTAAACACCAAAAGTACATACTGTATGTTTCCATTTATATAAATTTCAATAACAGGAAATACAAATCTATAGTGAAAGAGGTCAGAATAGAGGTTACCTCTATTTACAAAGAGAGAGAGTGAAGGAAAGGCCCAAAATGAAGTCAATTGAGCCAAACCTGTTACCAAACCAAGATTTAATATCAAACTAAATTGAAATTTCAACCCCTCACAGAAAAGTAATCTTTTATTTATTTTAAAGGAAAGTTCCATGCAGGAATGAAAGTGAGTAGACAGGCAGGCAGGAAGAGAGAGAAGGAAGAAGGATATATTTTTTTATTTAGTTGTTCATCTTGGTTGTTGCCCCCAGCTCTAGGTCATGATCCCAGGTCCTTTCAATTTATGTGGACTGTAGACTGGAGGCTGCAGAGTTAACTGCTAAGCCACCAGTGTGTGCCAGGATATATTCTTCATCAGTCTTGGTCATCAGTAGCAGGTAATCTGCTTCATAGACCCCTCATTTCACCCCCTACCCCAGGGAAGGGGGTTCTTTCCTGAAATAGCTCTTTCTTTTGCTAAATAGCCATCTTATCCCACCCTCTTTTGACTATAAAAACCTTCTTGAAGTTACTGTATTTTGTCGGGTATAATATGCACCCAAGTGTTTGGCCAAAACTTTCAGGAAAAACTTTTGCTTTAATTTTTTATTTCAAATTTTCATTTGTTTATATTTAGGTACTTGCTTTTTATATCATAAGGGAATATTAGCATTTATTTTTTAACATATTGTGGTACAAGAAATTTTATGTAACCAATGATTTAAAAACACAAGAACAGATACAAAACACAAGAAACTTTCCTTCCTATTGTCTCCACCATCTGCTGACACTCTGTGAGAAGAGGTCTAGTGTCTCTCAGCAGCTCTGTCACCACGATCTTTAGCCTATTTAGTAACTGTTAGCTTAAAACTTGTAGTGTGTGTATTTTTGTAAAATTATCAGCTAGATTGCTAGCTCCCGCCTAAAGCGTTCAAAGAGAAATGTCGCGCCAGTCATGTTACGGTAATAAAGTCAGCATCACCTATCTTATGAAGTCAGTCACTTACTCTGTGGACAATATGTCACTCTTGGTTTCATTTTGTTGAATCATCAGCCAAAATTGCTTTCATTGCAAGACGTAAATTCAACAAAACTGATTATGGTATTCCAGGATATTGTTTTGCATATGGTATCATTGATTTATAAAGTTACACTTTTAACTCACAAGAATAAATAAAAGAATTTAAAACATTTATATAGATATGGAATTAGTACTGCCCATGTATAATGCACATCCTTATTTTTCCCTCATAGATTTAGGCTAAAAAAGTGCACATTATACATGACAAAACAGGGTAGTTTCCTTCCACTATCTAGATGGGATACTGCAGTATTCATTAATCAATGACTAAGGTTAATTAGATATTCAAATGTACATGCATAAATTTTGGTTTTGAACATCTCTGAAGGAGAGAGCGGAGGCTGTGGGAGAGAATATAAAGAAACCTTCTAAAATGCAATAAATGTCCTATTTTTTTGTCTTAATAGTGATTGTGTAGCTATATAGTTAGGTAAAATGTCAGCTGATTTGTGTCTTTCTGTATGTATAAGATATTATTTTAAAAATTAATGCAGAAGCTTTTGAGTCTTAGGACTTTCTCTTAAAACAGCGAAGGGGAGGATTCAGTCATAAGTTGCAGGCAGGATCCCGCAGGCCTCAGAGCTCAGCATTCAGATGATTCAGGTTTTAGAGGCTAAAACAGACAAATATCTACAAGTGAATAAATGAAAAATTGCTACCATCTGTTAAGCACTTTCTAGGTGCTTTTCTGGACAAAGCATTTTACAAACGCAGCCTCATTTAATTACTCATGACAATAGGTACTGTTACTATCTCCATTTTACAGAATGAACATGTTTCTCAAGGTCACGCTGCAGTGAGTGGCCAAGATGCTAAAGTAGCAGTGCTCAGGGTGGAGGAATTAATAGTATTAAGAAGGAAAAAATGGGTTTTCCCGGTCCCTCAGCTCTGGGCCTTTATATTTCTTAGCAACAGATTAATCAAAACAGAAACTTGTCTCCAGCCCTAGGCAAACAAGCAATCAGTAGATTAAAGTGAGAAATGCTTTAAGGAACAAACCAGGTCTAGAAACAGAGTGACTTCTATTTTTCACAGCCAGTGTTCTTCCTCCTTTTTTTGTGGAAAAGAGATAGATAACATGAACTAAAAATTCAGGAGACCATTAACAAGGCAAAGTACATTTATTCAAGACCAAAGAATACAATTCAGGAAATGCAGACTCAGGTTAGAAAATCAAAATGTGCACCAAGAAGGAAAAAGTATGGGTGGGGGTGGAGGTGGAGTTCTTATAGAGAGAAAGAAGGATGAGCTTGTTACTGAACTCAGGTCTGTCCAACCACTTGGCATCTGAAAATCAATACTCAAGAGGATGAATGTTGGTGGAAGGAAAGTACGTTTATAATCAAGAGGCATCAATTAAAGAATTGGGAGAACTGTTCTGTCTCAAATCCAATTCTCTACAGGGGTTACAGAGATTATATAGGTAAGCATACATGGAGGAGACCTTACAGGGCAAGTAAGTTCTTTGGAGACATGTGAGGAGGCAATGTAGGGGAAAGTGAGGTGTATGGGGAATTCTTCAGGCCTTGGCAATGGCAGATACTGTGGCACCAAAAAGAGGTCCACTAACATCAAGCCAATCATAAGTCTCCTATGCCTCAGTGGAAAACCAGGTTGAGCCACTATCTCAGTCTCTCCCAGCTAAGTTTATCTGTAGCTAAACTATATGTTAATTAAATGTCATAGATTCCTGTTTATGATTAACAGATTTTGTTGGATGGCTAGGTTCACTGGGTGCTATTTGATTGCCTGGTAACAAGATCATGACTGAGGATACACAGGTGAAAGAGTCACAAGGTAAAAACGAGCAGGTAGAGGGGTCACACAAAAAATGTTCACTTTTATGAGTCCTTTCAAATAAGAAATTATCATTCCTTTTGGTTTCTTAGAATGTTAGTAGCTTGGCCCAATCCAGGGGTTTCATATAATAAAGTCACTTTACCTGCAGTGGCTTGTTCCAGCCCAATTTTAAAATGACTCCAATGATGTCAACTTTTCACAATAGTAACCCACCTGGTGTCCTTCAGAATCTCTTCTTTGGGCAAATGAAGGTCAGCATTAACAAACAAGTGAGGAAGGGATGAGGGCTATCTCATTTTACAAGGATCAGTAGTTCCTATGGGCCAGGCCTTGGGGTTGCTTTCTCCTTGCCTTTCCCCCATGTTAGTGTCACCTGGTACTTGGCCATTCTCTCAATATGTTTAAACTAATACTACCAGATAGCTCAGTTGTGCTTATTTTCCGGAAACTGCAGAATCACCAGAGCTGCATAAATAGCCTATCTTACAGAAGACAGTGGAATTTGCAAGCTTAAAAAAATGATATTAGCTTGACTTTCTTGGCACCAGAATGTGTGAAAGGACCATGGGAACTGGCTAGAGCTGAGAATCAGGCAATATGGAGGTAAAGATGAGACAAAGGTCAAAAAGGATACTTTGGCACACCCTAGTGGAGTAGCGGATTCATCAGCTGCCTTCTGCTGAGAGTGCAGGCCACATATCCTACCAAACCCGGCTCAAGACCTGGGGCCAGGATGAAAATCAAGATAAAAAACTAAATAAAATAAATAAAGTGCTTCTTTCTCCCCTCTCTTCCTGCCTGCCTACTTGCCCTTATTTCCTTTAAAAAAAAGACATCTTAAATTCCAACCCCTCTACACCATGACAGCTCCTCTCCAAAAGAAATTAGATTGAAAGTAGCTAATATCCCATACTTTTGGAATATTCCACCCTCTTCCAGAAATCTACAGAAACAAGAGACTCAGAATACTGCCTCTTCACTCCCAACTTTACACAAGGTCAGATAGCTTTCTGCCCACACACCCATGGGTAGAGAAGGCACTTCAAGCACAAGCTCACATCCCATTCTTTGGCCAAATAATAAGCTTCTTTTTGGCAGTTCCTAGTTTTAGTCCTCAATTTCTGTTAGCTGGTGGTAAAAGGATCTAAGGTATTAGTGAGGTAAAAGGTATTATTATTTAAAATAAACAAAATTCAGGCCCATGCTTGTGTGGTGGGGAGTGCAAAAACCCACACACCACCCCCCAGAGAGGAAGGGATGTAAGCAGAAGCCCCACCTCCCCAGTGCTTACTAACCTTGTATCAGGGAACACACCAACCTTTTGCCTGACACATACCAACTGTAGCCCACACCCAGGACAGGACAGAGAAACCAACCCAAGTCAAAATCCAAATCCACCCCACAACAAAACAAATAGCTCAAAGAGAGGAAGATACCAGGAGCTCCCAGAAGAGATCAAAGAACACTAAATGGGACAACCTAGCAGATAAAATAAATTCAGAGCAATAGTTTAAAATAACAAAACTAAATGATCTACAAGATATAAAATTAACTAGCCAAAGGCAAATTCAAGACCTCGGAAAAGAGTGATAGATTATAAGGACTACTTCACCAAAAAGATTGAGGCTATAAAAAAAAAACCTAGACCACAAAACAAGTGTTAATAAAGTTAACAAGATTAAAATTACAGATAGTTTATTCTCAAATCACAGGAGTGTATAACTAGAAATGAACCTGAAAAACAAAAATATAAGAAGCACAAAGAGATAGAGATTATACGGATGCTTCTGAATAACTCCAGAATCAATGAGGAAATTTAAGATAAAATTATGAATTATCTGGAAACATAAAAAAAGAAGAGAAGCTATCAGAACAAGTGGAATCTAGCAAAAGCTGTTCTAAAAGGAAAGTTTATAGCAATACAAGCACACATCAACGATCGAGAAACATCTCAAATTAATTATCTAGTCACACACCTGAAAGAACTAGAAAAAGAAAAATTATAACCAAAATTTAGTAAAAGGAAGGGAAGAATAAATGTTAGAGCAGGTCTTTTATAAATGAAAGTGAAAATAAGGTCATTCAAAAGAGCAAGGACACTAAGTGCTGCCATACTCACAAAGGAAAAAAGGGAGTAAATTCTTATAAAAGAATCAAAAATGAAAGAGGGGCGAATACTACATACATTCCAGAAATACAAAGGATACTAAGAGATTATAAATGCCTCTATGCCAACAAAGCCTCCAATCTTGAAGAAATGCACAGATTTCTAGAATCCTGCAACCTTCCAAGATGATCCAGGAAGACTTAGATAAATTTAACAGCAGATCACAAGCGTGTATATTGAAGTAGTAGCCAAAATTCTCCCCCAAAACAAGTTCAGGACTGAATGGCTTTAAAAGTGAATTATACCAAACATTCAAAGAAAACTGAATACTCATTCTCCTTAAACTCATCCACAAAATCAAAGAGGAGGGAATACTCCCAAATAAATTCTATGGTGCTAATATTACGCTGATTCCAAAATCAGACAAGGGCATTCTGATAGATACAGCAATCTAGGTATTCACCTATTCTCCAGAAACAACACTGAAGAAAAGAAGTCACAGAGACTATAGAGATACAGCATCAAACCGGTCCTGAAAAGGTAGGCAAAAATGTCATTATTCAGATCTACACTGCAGATTTGGCATTTGGGCTGAGGAGGAGTGGGTGGAGCTGTGGGAAGAACCAGGAGAAGCCAAGAAAGCATTAGAGAGCCTTCCCAATGGGACAAAAACAAGGAACCAAGGGAGAGGGTTTTGGCACAGGATGGAAGGAGGATCAGTGACCTGGTGGTTTGAATGGGAGGCCCAGCAAGAAAATTAAACTAGATGCTGCCATAACTGGAAGACAGCTAGGGAAATCTCCCAATACCAGCCACCTCCCAACATATTGTGCCAGAGCCACAGAACCTAACCCAGAAAACCCACACGCAGGTTTAAAGAAAGAAGAGAGTTTTCCAGAGGGAGAAACCATCAATATTATCAAAGCAAAATTGCAGTCTGATTCCTATGTAGGCAAACACAAGGCGATCACTACAGTTTGGAGCTGAGACACTGGGGTAGGCTCTGCATCCCCCACACAAACTCCAATCCCATAGGTTGAATTCTCAAGCCCCAACAGAAGGTCCATGTAAGAACTTTGAAAAAATCTCAACAATTACTAGCAAACCGAATCCAACAAAACATCAAAATGATCATTTATCATGACCTAATGGGATTTATCTCAAGGATGCAAGGATGGTACAACATATGTAAATCTATTAATGTAGTAAGCTATATCAACAGCAAAGAGAAAAACCACATGATCATATCAATAGATGCAGAGAAAGCTTTTGATAAGATCCAACACCCATTATGATAAAAAGCCTACATACATGAACACAGAAGGTACATAACTCAAATAATAAAGGACGTATATGACAAAATCCACAAGCAATATTGTTGTCAATGGCAAAAAAATTGAAATCATTTTTTTGGAACAAGGCAAGGTTGTCCACTCTCACTACTTCTATTTAACCTTGTACTGGACGTCTTAGCCAGAGCAATTAGGCAAGAAAAGGAAATAAAAGTAATCCAAATTGGAAAGGAAGAATTGAAACTATCATTATTTACAGATTACATGATTATATATATATTAAAAACCCTAAAAAGTCTTAAAAAAAAAACCACCGGAACTAATCAATGAGTACAGTAAATTGACAGGTTACAAAATCAATGAACAAAATCTGTTGCATTTTTATACACAAACATTCTAGAAGAAAACAAAATCAAGACAACCATACCATTTAGATTAAAAGTAAAAAGAATCAAATATCTTAGAACATAATTAAAAAATGAGGTGAAAGACCATATGATAAAAACTAAAAGTCCTTCTTTAAAAAATAGAAGAGGATATAAAGAATTGGAAAAACATCCCCAGCTCATGGCTGGGAAGAATCAACATTGGTAAAATGTTTATCTTATCTAAAGCAATATACGCATTTAATTCAATCCTCATAAAATCCCATGGGCTTATTTTCAGGAAATAAAATAAAAACTCTTAAAATTTGTGTGGAATAGCAAAAGACTCCCATTAGCCAAAGCAATTATGAGAAAAAAAGGAATGAATCTGGAGGGATTTCACTCTCAGACATTGAGCAATAATGATTAAAATAGTATGGTATTAGAATAATACGAGGCACATACCAAAGGAATAGAACTGAATCACCAAAAAATGACTCACTCACAGTCAGTTAATTTATGACGAAGGAGTCTAAAACTTGCAAGGGAGAAAGGAAAATCTTTCCAATAAATGGTGTTACGATAACTGGACAGCCACATACAAAAGAATGAAGCTATATCACTCTCTAACACCATTCACAAAAAATAACTCAAAATGGACTAGAGACTTATACATAAGACTAGAAACCATAAAATTCCTGGAAAAGAACATCGGAAAGACATTACATGAATCAGCCTAAGAGAGGCCTTTGGGGACTCAACTACAGCATCAAGGGAAACACAAAGAAAAATAAACAAACTAAAAATCTTCACAGTAAAAAAAAAAAATCACCAAAGCAAAAAGACAACCTACTCTCTGGGAGAAGATTTTGTTAGGCGGGCCCAGGGACAAAAGCAGCAGCGGCAATACCCGGGAAAATGGCAGCCATGCCCGGGAAAAGGGTGGCTGACGTCAGAATAAGGGATGGAACCCCCATACCTGGATTCACAGGGCCAATCGCCAATCGCGACATATGAAGCCCGCGAAATTCCTTTGCTTAAAGAGCGTGCTCCCCTTTGTTCAAGCGTGACTTCCCCGGCCCTGGTTCTGCAGACCTGGGAACTTCATCCGGGTGTGCAAACCCCAATAAAGCCCTGGTTATTCGACTTTTTATCTAATCGACTTTTTCTCCTCTCGGAACTCAGAAAAACCTTTCAGATTGCATTCCATATTTCTGACAATGGCTTGATATCTAAAATATATAAAGAACTCATAAAACTCGGTAACAGAAAAACAGGCAATCCCATTAAAAAAAAAAAAAAAAAATGAGAAGAGGAATCAGAGAGACATTTTTCCAGAGAGGATATACAGATGACCAATATATATATACAATGAAATACTATGCAGCCCTAAGAAGAGATGAAATCCTGTCACATGGATGGATCTAGAGGAGATTATGCTAAGTTAACCAAGTCAAAAGACAAAAGGTGCTAGATGACCTCATTGATAGGTGGCACTGTGAACAGACAAAACAAAGTAACATATGAAACAAAACCAACCTTGGATACCTGTAATAGAACTTAGGTTATCAATATGGAAAGGGACAGAGAGGTGGGGGCAAGTGGTGGCAGAGCCCACTGGATACTGGTGAAGAACACTTGGTGATTTGGTGGAGGATGGCGTTTGTTGATATATATCTGAGGAACGGGAAAATTGCGCATACAGGGAACCTATACATATGTATTTATTTTAACGTCTAAAATCAGGGTTACTTACTGCAATTAAAAATATTAAATGAAAAAAACTAGAAAAAAAAATCAGGCAAGGACAGCACCAAAAAATAAAGCTACAGATATATCATTGATAATTATAAATGCAAATCCTCAACAAAATCTTGATAAAAAAGAATTCAACAACACATGAAAAAAAAAAATCATGAACAAGTGAGATTTATTCTAAGGATGCAAGTTTTTTTAACATATGCAAAACAATCAATGTGATACACCACATCAACAACAGGAAAAAGAAAAATCATATGTTAATCTCAGTAGATTCAGAGAACACATTTGACCATTTGACAAGATTCAACACTTATTCATGATAAAACATATCTTGCTAAAATAGGAACAGAAAGTACATATCTCAACATAATAAAAGCCATATATGACACACCCACAGCTAATATACTCATGATGAAAAACTAAAAGTTTTTCCCTAAAATTTGGTACAAGATAAGGATGTCCACTCTCACTACTACTATTCAACATAGTCCTAGTCTTCCTGATGAAATAAATGATGCATGAAAAAGACATTAAAGGAAACTAAATTAGAAAACAAAGAAATGTGAGTATCATAGTCATTATTCATAAATGATATGAAATTATACCTAGAAAACCTAAAAAGATTCACACACACAGAAAAAATAACTGTTAGAAGCAAAAATGAATATAGATAGTGGCAGGATGCAAAGTAAATACATAAAAACTTGTGGCATTTCTCTATGTAAACAACGAAATAGACAAATAAATCAAGAATGAACTCCCAATCACAATAACACCAAAAAGACTAAAATACTGGGAATAAGCTTAACAAAGGAGCTGAAAGACTTATACATTGAAAACTATCAGACATTGATAAAAGAAATAGAAGACATAAAGACATGTAAGAATATTCCAAGCTTATGAATTGGAGGAATTAATATAGTTAAATTAGACATCTTACCAAATCAAGAGAGAGATTTAATGCAATTCCTATCAAGATTCCAAGGACACTTTTTCAAGAAAATTGAACAAATAGTACTGAAGTTTGTATGGAAACACATAATACCTAAAATAGCTAAAGCTGTCCTCAGAAAAAAGAAATGAATGGAGGAAACACACTCCCTGTTTCTAACTATACTACAGACTGATTGTCATCAAAACAATATGGTTTTATTAACATATTGACAACAATATGATATATTACCGTCATCAAAACAAAAACAAACCAAATCGAGTCATTCATATCAAGCCTCAAGATTCACAATGAAAACAGACCAGTAGGCCAGCAGAATAAAATTGAGAGCCCAGAAATAAAACCGTACATGGGCAGTTGATCTAAAACAAAGGAGCCAAGAACATACAATGCAGAATGGAAAGTCTATTCAACAAATGGCGCTGGGGAAATTGGACAGTCACTTGCATTAAAACAAAGAGATTGTTCGTTGGTATCATACACAAAAATTATCTCAAAATGGATCAAAGACTTGAATGTAAGATCTGAAGTCATAAAATAAAGAGAGGAAAACATAGGAAAAACACTCCATGACATCAAAGTAAGAGATATATTTGGGGAAGTGATACTATAAAGGAAACTAAAGTAAAACCAAAAAACTGAGACTACATCAAACTATAAAATTTCTACATAGTGAAAGAAATCATCATTAACACAAAAAGGCAATCCGCTAAATAGGATAAGATATTTGCACAATGTATATCAGACAATATCTCAATTTCCAAAATATATAAAGAGCTCGTATGCCTCAACAACCAAAAAGCAAACGATTCAGTCAAAATATGAGCAGAATAGCTGATAGACACCTAACTAGAGAAGACACACAGATGACCTATAAACACACTTAAAAATGTTCTGCATATCTCATCATCAGAGAAATGTAAATAAAGACTACAGTGAGATACCACCTTACACCATGAAATGACCTGTATTAATCAGTCTAGAAATACAAGCATCTAGAGAGGGTTTGGAGAAGAGGAAACCCTCTTTCACTGTTGGCAATGTAAACTGAGGCAATCTCTTTGGAAAACACTGTGGAATTTTTTCAAAAACATAGATCTACCATTGGATCCAGCAATCCCACTTTTAAGCATATACCCCGAGATACACAAACACTAATCAGAAAAAATATCTGCACCCCTGTACTCACAGCAGCACACTTCACAGTAGCCAAGATATGGGAAAAAAAACCTCAATGCCTGTCAACAGATGCCTAAAGAAGCTATGTTTATTTATACTCAATAAAATTCTATGCAGCTGTTAAAAAAGATGAAACTGTGCCTTTTGCAACAAGCCAGATGGACTTGGAGGAGATCATGTTAAGTGAAATAAGCCAGAAAGAAAAAGAGAAACACAGGATGTAGAATATAAAGAAACAAAACAGCACACCCGTGTGGCTCAAAGGTTCAAGTGCAGGCCAGGTGAAGCCCAAGAGCTCAGGTCAAGACCTGGGTGGGGGGTTAGGGGAAAAAAATTAATAAAACAGGCAAATCTCAACAAAATTCACAGGAGGCAAGATTGTTGCTATGGGGGCAGGGACATAAGGAAAAAGGGAAGGAAGTAGTTAACAAGGCGGTGGTAAAGGGCACAAGAACTCGTGGCAG
Organism: Solenodon paradoxus; assembly: GCA_004363575.1. NCBI lineage: Eukaryota > Metazoa > Chordata > Mammalia > Eulipotyphla > Solenodontidae > Solenodon > Solenodon paradoxus. The sequence goes on along the minus strand of RJWH01000483.1, from coordinate 493,764 downwards.
TTGTGGTGTATGACATGGACACACTGAGGTATCAATTCACTACCCTAAAGAGCATATATAAAATGAAACAGAAAAACATTTTTTAAAGAAACAAGATTCATTCATACAAATGCAGAGATCTAACTGCCTTTATCAAATATTCATGAACCAAGTAGCATGCCATCTAGCAAGTATAAAGTCATTCTAACCGGTTCTACAGAATAAAAGGTTTTTAAAATTCGACAGATAGTGGGGCCAGGCTTATAGCTAAATAATAGAAAGATTATTTCAGGAAAGTTGCTTTCTCTTGAGAAACTAAACAGTCTTAGTTTGCAGGTTACCTTACTAATGCTGACCAGGAAATTCTAATTTATGCATGTATTTTTTTAAAGGAAATATGCAAGCAGGAATGACGGCAAGTAAGCGGGAAGAGAGACGAGGAAGAAGAATTCATTTTTATTTTATTTAGTTATTCATTTTGGCTGTTTCCCCAGGCCCCAAGTATTGCATCAGGGCGCTTAAGATACATGCAGATGCTTCATGGTGGACTAACCCATTAGACCACCAGGGAATGCCAGAAATTCTAATGTGATCATTTTAAAATTTTTGGAGAGGATGAAACAATTAGGTAAGGCATAAAGTCTTGAGGCTTGCTATGAATTACTCCACTTGAGACCTACCCTTTCTTTTTTTAAAACACATATTTTGTGCTACTTTTCTTTCCCTTTTGTAAACTGTCACAGTATCGTTTCGATAAAGGCTGTGCTATTAATAGTTAGGATTCTTGGTACAGTGAAAGGAGCTCAGTTTGAATCAGCTTAAGTGAAAAGAGGGATTCATGAGAAAGATGGGGTGTCTCATAAACGTGTAAGGCAGTCACCTTCCAGAATGAAGCTATAGTCTAGAGCCCTGGTGAAACTCAGCAGATCTATCTCTGCCTCACTCCCTCTGCTTTTCTCCAGTCATCTGCACTATTCTTCCCTGTCACCAGAGGCCAGCCTACCCCTTCCTCCATTCAGAGTGAGATTTGACCACCCTGCTCCCAAGATATTTGCATTCCAGCTCATGTGCCCATAAAAAGCCCATCTCTAGCTCTGAATCTTAAAGCCAAATCTCAAGGAAAGCATAGATTGACCAGTTTGCATCAAATGCCACAGACCCAACAAATGTGGCAGGGGGTCAGGATCAGGTATAACATAGCAACTCCTGCCACAATTGTGTGGATGACAGGGGAAAAAGAAACTAGTAAAAAGGGGATGGTAAACAGCAATTTGATGGGCATTTACCACATGAATTTAACCAATCCTTTAACAATGAGAAAAAATATTCACACAGAATTCAAGGGATTAGCTCTATCATTGACCAACAATGGGCTTTTGGGAAAGCTACTTGACTTTCCCAAGACTGACTCCTCAAATGCAAAGTAGGGATAATAGTAATCTACCTCATGATGTTATAGAGAGGATTAAGCAAGAAACAACAAGCGAAGTACATAGAACACCTCACACGCCGAAGGCAGAATAGTTTCAATCTTATTTTGAAATTAATGCCACAATATAAGAACTAAGAGTGCCTTGAACATACTGAATTGGAGGTTTTCTTTTGCTATTTAGCACGCTATTAACCTATAACATTTCACTGGGCCTCTCATACTTTCAAAAATGTGTTATCCAAAAAATATAAGTTAATTTACTGCTTATGGCAAAAAAAAAACTAAGATCTAGAGTGTAATGTGCCGCAGGTACCCAAGCTGTTCCCTCCCTATAGAGCAAATAACAACAGAAAACTACTTACTGATGCAGGGACAGCATAGCTTAAAATCTACAAGGCAGTATGCAGATGTATGAGTGGAGAGTTGACTAGCTGGCAAAACCTGGGACCAAGGAACCTTCCCTGACAACCTGTATATAGAAACACACCCTCTAGTTACTTAGCCAGAGAACTCCAGGTAACTCTCCAGAGAGCGGCAGCTCATGAATAGATCCAAAGGGGGTGTCCTTCCCCTGGTATGTGAGAGATACCACTTTTGCAGGGAGCTCTTTCTTCTGTAACCCCTGAGCTGCATGCATCATTTTTGTTTAGTTGTTTTCTGATAAACTTGCACATGGTGCTAGTCTTTCCTCTAATTCTTTCCAGGACAAGCTCCACATTCATTTGGATTCAATCATCCACCTAACTTAGGATGTTTGTAATTATTGAATGATGAGCAAGAAGGGCAACTATGTATTGGTGATAAACTGTAAGTAAGAAAGCTCTGAATACAGTCAGAAAAAAAGATATGGGGGTGGGGTGTATTCCAATTGTCAGAGAAGGGAAGTTTCTCTTTCTTTTTGTCTCTTTTCATAGAACAAAATGAACTTTTTTTTCTTTCTTTTAGAAGATCCTGGACTATGTCGAACATACAGGATTGATTTAAAACCTTGAATGAGTTTGCTTCCTGTTAACAATATCAAGATGATATTTTCAGAAAACAAAGACAACAGATATTGACTTCGCACACAGCATGTCAGGCCTTTGAGTAAGTGTTTGTTAAGAGGAAAAATGGTTTATCACTCTGATATACCCTGGTTAAGGATTCCAGGCACAGTCAACAACCAATTTCTCACTCACATCAGGAACAGGAACAATGTGTGGGACGCTCAAAGAACCCATGACAGAGTCAAGCGAGTGAACAGAGATTTAATCAGAAGGTAAAGGAATGGAACTGACTGACCCAAGGAGGCCCAGACCCCATCTGCTTTGCCTGCCACCTGGGGTTTTAATGAAAAAGCCCACAAGGTGAGGAACAAGGGTGGAGAAAGGGTCGTCAGGCCAGGTTTCAGTTCCTGACTGGGCAAGGTGACATTGTCCTTTGAAGTTATTGGTGGGCTCCTTCAACCGTCACCATTCCTTTGTTCCTTTGTGCAGAGGGTCGGTCCTGATCTCGTACTACATGTGGGACACGTCCCACATGTCAGACTTGTCCATCAACTCTCCTTATCAATCTGAATGATTGCATTCCTTTCCTCAGCCAGGTGGCACCGGGGACAATTCACTGTCCTGATATCCAAACTTTGGTCCCTGACCTAAGGCTTGCTCACATTGGGGTCCTGACACTATGATAACTCCCATTCTCTGAGACTGAATGAGGAAAGCCAGGGAAATTGCACCACCTACAGTAGCTGCTGGAAATTAGCGTTTTTGAGATCTATAATATTCAGATTTGAAGTAACATTTTGTTTATAAAATGTATAAAGAGCAATCCACATGAAATTAAGACTTTATATTGAGAAATCATTCCTCAAATAAGAAAATGTATTTATAGCATAAATTTTTAGCTCATGCTTTACGTGAAAGGACTCAAACGTCTTTAAATTGAATCATTTTGAAATGAAAAGGTAGTGTTTTCCTCTTCAGTATCATAAGAACTAGTGTGTTCACATGAGACTCACAGGCACCAACTCAGCAAAAGAAACCCCTTTATGACAGTCTTACAAATGATCATCTGTTCTCTCACTTAATATTTGAAGAGGCTGGGAGCTGCTTACTAACTTTCCTGGCCCTTGCCATCATTTGCCTTGCTTCCGTTTCTATCGTTGCTATGTATTATCCTTCTGAAGCAAAACAGAACAAGCCCCGCTTTTATAACAAAGTACCCTTTCGAAGATGTGACAGTGGTCAGTAGGCCTGCCCTATCTTCATTACACACAGCTACACACATTATTGCAAAAGCAATAATGGCAACAAATAAAACACAATTTGCAACTCTCAATAAAATACTTCCTCTAGGTCACTTAACATGTTGAACCCCTTCCTGTAACTTGTTACCATTCCTCTTGAAACTCCATATGGGGAACCAACTGAATAATACAGCACAAGATATGGAGGAACATTCTAGCTGCGGGATGTGGCCAATGTTTTCCAAGGTGGTGCGAGTTTTCTTTAGAAACCGGGTCAGTCCACTGGCTACCGATTTAAAAACATCAGAAATTAAACTGCTACCTCTGAGATGTGGTTTTTATTTCACTTGCAGTATAATACAGTGTTTATACTTTAAAGCTGTAAGGATTGAAGTAGTTATAGGCTAGCCATGACCTTAAGCCAAATCAATTGTAAAGGAGTTGATTGCTGATGATGATCAGGAAATGACTCTTTTGTTGGCAAGCAGAAACGTCACTGGAGGGCTTTTACACAAGTAAACTAAAGAAAATGTCTCTCAAATTGTGCAATTTTTTTTTTTTTTTTTTTTGAGAATGAGGAGAGTAAGAAATGATGTAGATAGTAATTTCCTATACGAGGAAAAATCATGAGCCATGAAAAGAGGTAGTCACATAAAATTGCATTTGTATGTTAATTAGGTGACACAGAGCCAAAAACTGGATAAAATGAAAGAAAACGAAAAGCAGCATGCCATTTGTGATGTGAACCCTCTGATTTTAAGTGGAGGAGGGCAGCCCAGTCACCTGCTCTACCAGGAAATTTGCTTCAAGCAAAGATGCACTTAGAGAGATTAGTTTGTAAGAAACCTTTCAACAATGTGACTGACATGATCCTGCAAAAGATGAGAAGCAGTTCCTGGAAATGGTTTTTTTCCTTTCTTTTAAATTTCAAAACATTCTCATTCCTTTTTTATGTTTCTCTTTGATTATATCTCAGTTAGAGTTGCTGAAACTGTAGGTAGTGAGGTGAGTACCTGGTGAGTGTGGAGTCCTGGAAAGGATTCGAGGGAAGATGTCTTGTACCAACACCATGTGGCAAGTTTATTAGAAAACAAGTAAACAGAAGTGACGCGTGCCACTTGGGGTCACAGGAGCAAGAGACAGAATTGTTAAAATGGAGTCTCTTACACATGGGAAGAAGGGACATCCCTTTGAGAGTACCCTAGGGTCAGAGCTCTCATAAGAGTCAGAGTTCAAGGGTAGTGGGTAACTAGGGGTGTGTCCCCAGTTCAGCTTGTTAGGGAAGGATTACAGGTTTTCCAGCCAGTCCCTTCTCTCCTATCCCTCATCAGTAGGCTAAAAGCTTCTCTTCAGGAGGAATGACTGACAATACTTGAACACGATGCATGAAAATTAGAATGGATGATTTTACATAATGATCAGACAGTGTGTACTTTTCTATGATGATGTTATGAACTGAATATCTGTGTTCAACAAAATGCACATGTTGGAATCTTAACCCCGAGTCTAATGGGATTTGGAGGTGGAACCTTTGGGAGTGATTAGATTATGAGAGTAGAGTCCTAAAAAGTGGGATTAGTGCCTTTATAAGAGAGACCCCAAAGAGCTTTCCCCTCAGTCTTATGAGAAAGCAGAAAGGACCAAGAATCAAGACTCTCACTAGTCACCAAATTTGCCAGCACCTTAAGCTTGGCCTGCTCAGCTTCCGGAACTGTGACATATGCAAGTTTGTTGTTTAAGTCACAAAGTCTATGGTATTTTTGTTATAGTGGCCCAAACTGACTAAGACAGATGATAACCTAGTATGCTGTGGAAATGTTCCAGAAGAACATAAGGTATGTATTCTCACTATATCTATACCCCTTAGAAATAAATACAGCTTCTTGCATCCTGAGAGTAGCTTCTGGTTAGTGTGACTTTGTTCATTTCCTCAAAGTTATTATTTGGTAAACCCCTTTGACTTCTCTCATACACATTCAGAACTTCTTTTTATCTATGCCCTGGTTGAGTAGTGGTTTGGTGAATCACCTTTGGCCATCACAGTGCATATGCATGTCAAGGACCCAGATTTGCATACTGAGGCCAGGTTTAACAAACTAAATGAACAACTAAATTAAGCAAAGTACTTCTTCCTCCTCTCTCTTCCTGCTGACCTGTCTCTGCTCACCTTCATTCCTTTCTGTACCTTTTCAGCACTCCTGGGCATATTTGAAGTTTAAGAAGAACATCTGAACTGGAATGCTTTTAAGAGTGTAGCTATTAAGCACACCATTTAACATAGATCTTAAAAATAAAGTTTATGCTCTATATCTACTTGGAAAATTATTGGACCACCTTGGCAGTCAACATCATCTTTTTCTCATAATTTTTTCTCCCTAATTTAATCATTCCATCACTTTCCACTAGCTCCCAATCACTTTCTCTCTACTCTGGGAAATATTCTAGTTGTATACATATATTATTGCCTATTAAATGAAGTTCCTAAGCACTTGTGTACCCTAAAATATTAAATAAGAATATTCCTAGTTACAGCTGAAGCCATGATTTCAATCCCACCTAACATTGGAATCACTTGAAAATATTTTCAAATGCAAAGACCAAGGCCTCAACCTCAGAGAATCTAATTTATTGGAGGGCCTTGGAATCAGTAATTCTTAAAAGTTTTTTAGGTGGTTCTGATATGGTGGGTTGTCTCCCCTTCAGGGTTCTTATGTTCTTGTAGAGATTTACCCCAAGACACAGTGCATCACAATTTCACCAGGAATCAATTCATGAGAAAGCAAATAGAAGTTTTTATTGACAAAGTAGTAAAGGAAAAATAAGGGTGAAAGGAAAAAGATGGGTAAAATGAAAGCACACCCTCAAGGGCAGAGGGCAGGTCACTCTCAGAGGTGCCCACAAGGAACTCTGAAAGTTTGTACCTTTGTGGGGCTCTGGCTGAGTTTCACACCCTTAGCTCCACCCAGGGTGTTTCAGGGGCAGGTTTTCCTGGAAACAGATGGAGAATTCTAGAGGCTTTACTGATAGTAATCTAGTAACTAACTGCCTATAAGGAATAAGTGTTTTATATAATGAGCATATGATAAATTGGATCCACCAAACAGTGAATCTTGGTACTTCTGATTAGAAAGGCTTCCTTCTGAAAGATTCCCTGAACTTTAAGCTGATTAATAGGCCCCTCTTTCTTAACTTTTTCCATTTTTCTGTTTTTCACCCTTTCCCCATCCCCTGCTCAAGCCTAAGTGTTGCCTAACAATTCTAATGTGAAGCCAAGGTTAATAATTATTGTTCTAATGTGAAGGAAAGAGGCCTGCCCTCCATTTCCAGCCACCATGAAGACAACAGTGAAACTGTCAAGCTAGCAGAGCTAAAAAAACATCCTGCGATCTGAGCTCACTGGGATGCCGGACACAAATGATTAAGATAAAGAAATTCCTTAATTGCCTGCAAGTGGAATCCGAGTGTGTTGCAAATATGTGTCTTGCAAATTGAATTCTGTGTTGAATCCTGTGTGTATTGCCCATGTGAAGAATTTACAAATAACTAACTTAGGTTCCGCTTGTAATCCCCATTCTAATTTATACCTTCGCTCTCCCGTGCTTCTTCTAAACCTAGATAAGTGTACCCCAAATTGCCAGCCACACTCATCTTTTGTGGGAAGAATCCCTGCTGAGCCCGTGTGTAATAAATCTGCCTAAAACACTTCCAAACGAGTGCCCGCTTGGTTTATCCCAGAGAGCCGTAACACTAATATTCCAACATATTTGTTAGCTCTGACATGTGTTATCAGTAATAAGTTCTCATTACTGCAGGTATTTTCATGGGACAATGGAGGGAGATTCCTAGAGAGATATTTTCTGGGCTCTAGAATGTTCAAGATAATGAAATGGTTACATAAACTATGATATGAATGCACAAATGTCGGTAAAAGACAATATTAAAACCCAGAGGGAAAAACAAACACATGAGAATTGATAAGAAAACAGACATGGAGGATTCTGAGAAGGACTTGCCCAACCAGATATTAAAACACAATATAAAGGTCTATCATTAAAATAGTGCAGCATTGACACATGAATAACAAATTAAAAAATAGATTGGAAAATCTAAAACAGATCTAATTACACATAAAAATCAAGCATGTGATAAAGGTGGTATCTCAAATTCTAAAAAGGCAACAGATTAGTACCCAATTCTAGCCTTCCAGCAGAACTGGGGAATCTAAGATGTTTAAGTAACATATAATTTAGTTGCAGATTTACTGACCCCTGGGAGAGGCACCAACAAGGGATGGAACAGGTCTTCTTCACTGAGGCAAGAGGACTCTGGATTTGCCTGATAAACTAGCAGACCCCTGTTGGTACCCTTTGTCTACAATCACTAAGGCCTTTTGGGGGCAGGTAGTGGGCCTGGGCTGGTTACAAATCACTAGAGCAAATGAAATCTCTTGTAAGAAACAGTATTAGGACAAGTGAATAGACATTTAAGAAAAAGTTATATATGTTCCTCATACCAGAAAATAAATAAAATTTTAAATAGATGAGCTCTAAATGCAAAATATGAAAGCATGTAAATATGAGAAAACATGCATAAAGGCCTCTTTAACTTGGGAATAGAAAAACACTTTATAGTTGTGGCTCAAATTTCAGAGGCAACAAAAGGACAGATTGATACATTTAATTACATACATTAAAAAATTTTAAACTTTGCATGGTCAAAATACTAAAGCAAAGTCAAAAGAAAAGTGACAAACTGGAAATAAATATTTGCAACATTTACCAAAAATAAAGGACTAATAGCCCCAATTTATTTTTTTAACTTTCAAAATTGAGAGAAAATGACCACGAGTTATAAATGGGCAAAAAACATGAACGGACAAGCCACAGAAAGGTTATTAAAAATGAACATTCAATAAATGAAAAGATGTTTAACTCTATAATAAGTGAAATGTAAACTAAAACATTACTGATAGCATTTATTACCTGCAAGATTGAAAAAAAAAACAAAACTATAATACATTCTGTTGGCAAGACTGGGGAAACAGGCACCCCAAAACGTTCTTGATGGGAATGTAGAATTGGTATAGTCTCCATGGAGGGGAATTTGACAATGTCTAAAAAACTACATGTACATTTAGTCTTCAACCAGTAGTCTCACTTGTGGGAATTTATCCTGAATATATGCTTCCAAAAACATGAACACACTCTAGATTACTATAACATTACTTTTAACTACAAAATATTGGAAAGTTCCTAAATGTTCAAGCCAAGGGAATTGGTTGCATAAGCTATGGTGTAACTATACAAAGGAATAAATACCATCAACTAAAAAATTAAGAAAAATCTTTATGAACTGATATAAAGCGATTTCCAGGAGGTATTAAGTAAAAGGGAGAAAAGTTCAAAAAAAGCATATATAGTATGTTTTCCATGTAAATTTTTTTAAAATAAGAAAAATGCATGTATTTCCTTATTATCAAAAAGAAAAAAACGCAGGACAGAAAAACAATGAAGCTGGTTACCTACGAGGGGGGAGGCAGGAGGGAGAAATGAGGAAGATGTGCTTATTTGAGTAGACTTTTCTGTGCAGTTTTGACTTTCCAAACATGTTCTCTGACTTATCCAAAAAGGTGTATCACTTAAGATGGGAAGAAAAAAAACCCTGAATGGGAAGCAGACTGAAACAAATGAAACTAATTGTAAATCAGATGAAAAACCATAACCACGCTGAAGGGGGGAAAGTAAAAAGAACTAATCCAAGTAACTTATTTTTATATTTATGTAGAGCAAAGTATTGACCTTCAACCTGGGGCAGGAGAGGTTCGAGGAAGTGCAAACGGAACCTAGCTGTTCCTAGTCAACCAACTTATGGCAGAGGTCTGAACAAAGCAATTCTGAAACTATCTTGGATGTCTCAGACGATTGAAAAAAAGAGTAAATGCATTGATATCGTTGAAATACAGGATTCTCACTGTGAAAATGTTAGAGTAGGTAATCCGTTAGACCAGGACTCTGGGGCAGGGAGAACACCTGGCCAAGGAGCTCGTGACACCCTGCCCACCAGACCAACTGTCCTGTGTTTTAATATTAACTGATCAACTAAAATAATGAAAGAATACCTGGCCATGAGCTTGTGAAACTTGTAATGTTGTTACATCTTGTGGTCATATAGTTATTGTAAAAAGAAGACAAACATCTTGTGGTCATTGTGAAAATTATCTTGTGACCCAAAATAATAGAAATTACAATCAAATATGTCCTGTTGACAACAAAGTTTAACAAAAAACATCTTGCCTCTTTAATGCAAAATATTTGAACCCTTAGTTAAGCGTAAGTGCGTAAGAGCAAAGAAGCAGTTGCAATGGGCACCAGTATATAATCTTCCAGCGGGGACACTAAACCCAGAAAGGCGATTTTGCCCACTGAGTATGCACCTGGCCTCAAAATTCATACAGCACAGACATCTAACGTCCTCTAACCTTGCACCCACTCGCAGGCACCAGTGCATTCCCAGAGTGGGAACTGCTCGGAAAGGGTGGGGGTCAGGAAGGAATATAAACATGCGTAGCCTTTAAATCAATGAAACAAAAGGAGCACGGTGCACCCCACCTTTCAAATCACCCGCTCCAACTCCCTCTTGGAGTGTACTATTTCATCAACTGCAATAAATTCCACTTATGCTTGTCCTGATTCTCAATTGAATTCTTTTGGAGAGACTGGAACCGAGGAACCGAGAAACTGGGCGACAAAAGAAGGAACATACAAATATTGATTTTGATTTGTGAAATGCTCTCCAGTAACTCCTTTCTGTTGTCAACATGAGACGTAGTTTGTTCGACCATTTTTGCTTTTCATAGGTCATTTTACACTTATGCCACCATTAGAACTAAAATGCCTTTAAAGGGCAAGCCTCAGACCCAGGAGCAAAGACTAAGAACCCAGGTTTCACATCAAGTGACTACAAAACAAATTTCACTTAACCTTTATAGGTGTGAAATAGAAAGGACTGTCCTTTCAATCATAGCATTCAAATTTTTAATAAAGACCCTTTGAGTCCTGGGTCTTACAAGTTGGCAGGAAGTTCAGAGACCAATTGAGAAACACATTTCCCATCATTGCTGCCTCCTCCCAGCCTCAATCACAATTTCCCATTCCTACATTAGCTAATGTCACTGTGCAGGTGATGCCTGCAGGGGGCTGTGTGACTCACTGCAACGTGCTCAGGCCACTCTCTTCCAATCTGAGACTATCAACCTGGCTGCACAAATCCCCAGGCTGGGGAAGTACTGCTCACCCCCCATTCCATTAGTCTTCTTGGTGCCCTAAGAATACCCATATCATAGTGAGAACCACATTCTATGTAAAACTAGTACTAGTGAAAATACACACACACACACACACACACACACACACACACACAGACTTTTCCACCTTGGCTTCTAAAATAGCAGAAATATTAGATTTTATTTGTATTCCCAGTTCCTACTAAAGAGTTGAGGGCTGGACAAACAATTGAACTAAACTGCATTGCGTATCTTTTAGTTATAAGACACCAAAGTGCTTTTGTGGAAAGAGGGTATAAATAAATCTGAGGAATGAAATTCAGTGGGTAGTAGGCAGTGACTCCACCTCTGAGAAAAAGAAACTGTTCTTGCAAGAGCCCTTTTGCTGAATCTTTGTTGTCACTGTGGAAAATAAAGAAGGGATCTTTAACCAATAATAAACTAGCAGGTTTGACTTATGAAAGTAAATCTCTAGTGCTGTTTTTCGGAGTGACTGAGATACTCAAGCAGGAAAAGGCGGCTAACTATTGGGGGCTTAATTATAGCATGGTCTTATGCAGAACTGGAAAAAGCAGTATACTGAGTTGTGGTGACCTGACAGCTTATAGAAATATTAAACAAAAATGTAAGCACAAATCATATTCTCTATAACTTATTTACTACCTAGATGAGCGTTCTTTGCTGATTACAGGTATAACCACAGTGAACTACTTGAGTTGCTTTTAGCAGGACACAGAAGAGATTTCTTATCCTTGCAAATTAAGGTGAAATGTTCATTTTATTTTGCCACCTCAAAGATGTTCATTTCTCATTCCATCTCACAAAGTCTGGTGTTCTTTCTACTCCTATGTAACATTAACAACTTTTCTGGAATGTGATTATAAAAGCGTCATCCCATTATACATTTGGTGTCTGTGTCCTTAACTAATCCTCACTCCAGCTTTGCAGTAGTTTCTCAAGTAGCACATTTTTCTTGGTGTGAGTCTTTATCACCGCCTTCTAACTTGGGGCATAAAATCTATTGCTGGAGCAATTTTCTCCAAATACATTTTAGGTCGGCAGCTTAAGGGATAAGCTTATTATCACACCCCTCTGCAGATTCAGATTAGAGTCTGCCCCAGGCTCCTGCCAATGACAGAAAAAGCTTAGCTTTGAGGTCATCGACCTTTTCAGTCCAAGAGATTTAAAGCCAGTGCATCAGCAGAAGTGAAGAGCAAAAAGAAAACTGAAAACTAGAAAGATAGGCAACTAGAAGGGAAGAGGGGAAGAGCTGACCCTGAGCACAGGGGTGCAGGAATAGTGGTGTGCCACTGGGAACTGCTTCTGCTCAAGTTCTCCTAAAATTCAGAAAGAGAAACTTTCTGATTAAGTTCAGGTTTCTTCTAGCAACTAGATCAAATGGAAATTCTAAAGTGTACCCTCACCTCACTTCAAAACAAGCAAGCTATAGAGGAGGTGTGTCGAAGTGCAAAATGAAAAACATGGAAATTGCAGTCAGAAGGCTTCAGTTCTTCGTATTTCACTGTTCTTATCTGTTAAGTGGAGACATCTGCCACATGGGATTGTTGTGACAGTCAAATGATGACGCGAGGGTCAGTTTTTATTTCAACCATGGGCAGAGGGATGGTGAGCATGCCTGTACCTCAAGGATTCTGAGAACTAAAGAACAAATACACTCAACAAGCAAAATCAAGGTGATATTGATTTATATTATTGAATCACTTCAGTGTACTCATGTATCTAAATATATTTATACACACACTTTTGCACATCAGGCGGCAAAAGTAGAAACCTTAAAAGGAATACAAGTACAAGTCAAGTATTTGAAGGGCTGTCATGAGAAAGAGGAGAAGGTCTGCTGAAAGTAGCTCAAAGATAGGGCCTCAGATCAGCAAGTAAAACTACAGGAAAAACATATTTAGGATCAATATAATAGAGATCTTTCAAATATTTAGAGCTGTTTGAAAATGGGATGGCTCCCAGTAGGAGTTCCCTGATACTGAAAATGTTTAAGTTGAAAGGAATGTAAGAAGAGGTTTCGATGTTGACCCAAAACACAGTTCTGTGAGGCAGGAGCTTGTATCTGCTTTGTTCACTGTGCCCAGAACAGCGCCTGTCACATAGAAGATGCCCAGATATGTCAAAGAAATGTGCATACCCTGTGATTGCTTTGACCCTAAGACTACAATTTTATGATAGATATTCAACAATAATTATCAGTTCTAAATCTGTGCCAGTTCAGCAGCTCAGTTGGGGGTTTCAAAGGCCATAGTCATTTAAAGATTTTCTTCAGGTCAAATTCACAAAAACACAAAGATGATTCTATATCCTCAAGGAAATGAGTACCAGAAAGTTCCATGTCACTGTTACACTGAGTATGGAATGAACAGCAGATGAGGCAGCCAAACCCACACAAATCAACTAAGAAAATCAAGGGGGAGTTTAGGAGGAGATGTAGGTGTTACTCAGGTACAATTCCAAGCAGGTCCACAGTCAGGAATGGTTTCCTACTCACCTCTTTAATACTCAGCACAGGGCCTGGTACAAAGTAGGTACTCAAAAGCCATTTGCTGAATTCAGCTGAACTAACATTTATATCTGACAATCATTGACTATCTACCATCTCTTTACTCAGAGTCACAATTCTATTTTACGCTTATTCATATGCTCATTATGATTTAATTGCTAAAGTCTATTGCCATGACTGTATTACAACATTACAGCATATTTCTATATTACATTACTATATTACCCTGAGGGATAATGTCTCTTAGTTTGTCGCCGTAATCAGTATACCCCTGGCACATTATGTGGCACAGAAGAGGTGTTCAAACAATATTTTTTAAATGATCTGAATGAGTACTGGAAGTAAAACCCTGAAATAATCACATATAAAAAATAACTCTAGAATTATAAATCTTTCCATTAGAAGAGACCTTAACAGTCCTTTAGTTATTTTTCAAGTTACTCATGTCTACCCACTTAGATGGAACAATTTAAGAATTAATACAATTTTGTCTATGTAAAATAACAATAGATGCAATAGTAACAGCAAGGACATTTCTTTGAAATTGGTGTTCAGAGTGCTTATCAGAGTCCCAGCAAAAACTCAGTTTCAAGTTCTTTGAGGGAAACATTTTACTAGCCTACACTTCCACCTTCAAATAAATTTCACAATCAACCCTTAGGATGCAGATTAACTAAATTAATCCTCTTCTCTGGGCATATATAATTTGATTTCTCTTCTCACTGGCACCTCTGCGGGAGGGTAAACTACACAGAGCAACCTATTTGTATGAATTTTGATAGCTTTTATAAAAGCCAGGACTAGTGAGCAGAGTTGGTTGTTGCTGATGATTTCTCTCTGAACATTTTTTATGCAGAATTTTCTCCATCCCTCAAGGCTGTTCTATTAAGTCTCCAAAAACTTAAATGTCTGGTAAGGCAGTGCTACTCAAAGTATGGTCCCTGAATTCATTTGTTACCAGTCTGTGACTAGATAAGAACCTACAACAGAACATAAATGAATGAACTGAAGATTCCTTTATTGGATAAGTCTTGCTTTGCAACATATTTATCTGATAAACTAAACCACTTAACTGCTGAAGCAAACCAAATGCATGGTCATTTCCTGACCCATGTTTTAATACCATTTAACCTCATAGGATTCTTGATAGTAGGTGATCAATTTTTCAGTATGACACGGGTTATTAGATTACATTTAATTAAGAAACAGTGGGACATTATATACATATATATATATATATATTTAAAACCCTAAAAACTCCTTCATAAAACTTCTGAACTCATCAACAAGTACAATAAATTAGCAGGCTACGAAATCAATGCACAAAAATCCATTGCATTTTTAAATGCAAACAACACGTTGGAAGACAATGAAATCATGAAAATCACATCATTTAAAATATAAGTTAAAAGAATACAAGACTTGGGCATAAACCTAACAAAGGAAGGAAAAATCCTGTACAATGAAAATTACAAGTTCTTCTTAAAAGAAATAGAGGAGGACACAAAGAAATGAAAAGACAGCCCTGGCTCATGACTGGGAAGAATCAACATCATAAAAATGATGATCTTACCCAAAGAAATATACAAATTTAATGCAATTCCCATTAAAACACTGCATCTTATTTCCAGGAAATAGAACAAAAAAAATCTTAAAATTTGTATGAAACAAAAAATGACCCCAAACAGCCAAAGCAATTATTAGAAAAAAGAACAAATCTGGATGGATTACATGACCAGACATTGAACTATATTACAAAGCAATAGTGATCAAAATACTATGGTACTGGAATAACAACAGAGACATACATCAGCAGAATAGAACTGAATCACCAGAAGCAGACCTACTCACATACAGTCAATCTATGACAAAGGAGTCAAAAGCATACAATGGAGAAAGGAAAATCTATTCAATAAACAGTGTTGGGGAAACTAGACAGCTGCTTACAAAAGAATGAAGCTAGAACACTCTAACACCATCCACAAAAATTAACTTAAAATGGACTAGAGACTTGGACATAAGACCAGAACCCATAAAGTTCTTAGAAGACAACACAGGAAAGACTTTCCATGACATCAGCGGTAGAGAGGCCTTTGGGGACTCAACTCCACCATCAAGTGAAACAAATACCAAAATAAATTCTGGGACTATATCAAGCTAAAGTGCTTCTTCACAGAGAAAGAAAACATCACCGGAATGAAAAAGAAACTTACTAACTGGGAGCAGATATTTTTCATTTCATATTTATGACAAAGGTTTAATATCTAAACTATTCAAAGAATTCATAAAACTCAACATCAGAAAAACAGGCAATCCAATCAAACATGGGAAGAAGAATTTGAGAGACACTTTTCTGAAGAGGATATGCAGATGGCCAACAAGCACATGAAAAGATGTTCCTATTCACTGGCTTTCAGGGAAACACGAATCAAAGCAAGAAGATAACACCTTATACCTGAGACTGGCAACTATCCAAAAGTGTGGAAACAACAAACGCTGGTGAGAACTGGAGAAAAGGGAACACTTCTACACTGCTGGTGGGAGTGCAAAACGGTACAACCCTTATGTAAAACTGTGGAGATTCCTCAAAATGTTAAAGATGAAAATTCCATATGGCCCTGCTATCCCACTACTGGGTATTTACCCAAAAGACACAAAAATATTAATTGCAGAGATTTATCCACCCTCATGTTTACTGCAGCCCTATTCACAATAACTAAGAACTGGAAACTACCTAAGTGCCCAATGTCAGATGAATGGATAAAGAAGATTTAGTACATATATACAATGGAATATTACACAGCCCTTAGAAGAGATAAAATCTTGTCATTTTAATCAAGATGGATGAGTTTAGAGGGGATTATGTTAGATGAAATAAATCCAAGAAAGAAAGATAGATACCAGATGACCTCATTAATAGGTGACTTTTTGAGTAGACAAAACAAAGGAACAGATGAAACAAAATCAACCCTTGGACACTTGCAATAGAACCGAGGTTACCAATAGAGAATGGGAGTGTGGGGTAGGAAATGGTGGCAGAGTCCACCATTTATAAAATATATAAACATTTATTTTATATATTATATAAAATAAAAATAAAACACAAGCAAAAGAAAAAAAAAAGAAACTGGATCCTTTGGTGTTTTCTTTGTTAAGGGAAGCTCCTCACCTTAGAAACAGCCTAGAATTCAATTAGTCTCTCCCCATTAGGAAATTTCAAAACAACAGACCTTTCAAATGGCATTTCACTCCCAGTCTTCTAAGTGATTGCCAAATCTTGCTCAGGTAAGCAGCCTAAGTGAGACTCCTGCAAGTTAAATCATCTGCCATTTCAGTGGCAACAGTAGGCAAAATAGGATGTAATTCTTAAAAATCCTTTCCTAGACTGAATTTTATCAATGATGCAGCCACTATATGGTCACTAGGCCAAATGCTCAGCCACAAAAAATAACCTTTACCTATAGTGGCATTAAAGCCCAGTCAAGCATGATCTCAGGACACAGTCAAGTACACCAGAACAGGTAATCACCAAAGGGCAGAACATAAACCACGGGGGCAAAGAAAAGAGCCATGACAGGTAATAAATATCAGCAATACTGGGTCTGCCTGAGAGGAGTCAGATATGGCTCCATTATCTTTTCAAATCTGTTCCATACAGTCTCTGGTCTCTAGAAGGTCAACTCCTTCATACTCACTATGATACCAAATATATGAGAATTAACATCCTGTGCAAATTAAGTCTATAGTTTTAAAACATTGACCCTTGATGAAAAGGTTCTCACAAGCTGACAAATGGTCAAAGAATCACAATATTTAAGAAAGCCATGACCCGTTTATTTAAATTGCTCTCTTGGTGGTCATTCATCAGCATCCTTCCCAGAGCAAGAAAAAAGATTAGAAAAAAAGCCAGACCTATGTTATCTACCTTCACACGAGTCATAAACCAGATACAAAGTCAATCACCACTCTAACCAATATTTCAATTTCTGTCCTATCAGCCTATTTCTGGTCTATTTCTATCTATCTATTCTATCTTTTTATACATCTAGCATCAAATTTCATAGCTTCTTTTTCCTCTGGTAGAATCTGAATCATCCTAAGAGAGACAGGCTCAATTTTTCAGAAGTAAACAGTGAAAACTTTGACAGCTAAGTGACCGAAGAAGACAATGCTTTGCCTGTGACACTCTCAGTCATGGTTTCAGCAGATCCAGTCCTTTCCTGTCTCTTCCCCCAGCTATCCTCCCACTAGTGTTGCAGTTTTCACTTTTCTATGACCTTTATCATTGGGATATTTGTGTTTGTTTTTATAAGTATTGATCAATATTACCAAAACAAAGTTCTATTTTTCTAACATGGCGCTAGTTCCATTAATCGAAAACTGAAGAAAAAAGATGCTTTTCTGCTTTTGGATTATTCATGGGAATAATCAGAAGTCATTCAAGTTTTGTCTCGTTTCCTTCTTATTTTATGTCCATCACATTACCTTGGCACCCTGAACTGCATACAACTGCAAGATCTCAATTGGTGGTCAATCAACTCTGATCAGACATTGATGTTAGTGTTAAATTACCAACGTTCAAACCAGATATAAAATGCAAGTCAACCCTGGCCTTATTAATTCACTTTCCAACTTGCTAAACTGATAGATTTATATATTAGTGTTGACTAAGTCTAGGGCACACAGCAGTCAGGTGGCTTTTATGATTAATGGTAATTGCTTCACAAATTTACAAAATCTACACAATATTGACTGGAAGCTATTCAGTACTAAACCTCTCAGCCCTAGATGTTGTTTACATCCTACTTCCAATTTGTGTGCTTATATCCTCACAGTTGGATGTAATGGAGTTTTTGACAATCCTACTCAAAATGTGATCCTAGAGGATACTGACTCACAGTCACAAATCTGTAAGAGATAAGCCGATATTTAAGAGTAAGCATTTAGAAATTTGTACAGCCATTTCAAAGAGCACTTTTATGTGGCTGAGTGAAAAATAAAAAAGAATTTGGGCTTATAATTTATATGCTTTAAATTTTTTATTTTTTTCAAGAACTTTATTTTTTTATGGGAACTTTATTTTTTATGGGAAAATAGGAATGAAGTCGAGTAGGCAGGTAGGAAGTAAGAAGTGGAAGAAGCATTTATTATTTTATTTAGTTTTCACACTGGTTGTTCCCCCCTTGCTCCTGGTCTTGAATCCACGACCCTTAATGTTTTTTTGTGAAGAATAAGTCCATGACAGATTTAGAAATTCTAAAATTTCTAATTGTTAAAAAGTGGCCCTTCACCTCAGTTTGAGAGTAGTTGACTTACGTAAGTAACTGGCATCACAAATTTAACTGCTTAAAACAACACAAATTTATCTCAGTTTTGTAGATCAGAAATCCTAGTGAGATTGTCTAGTTTCTCTGTTCAGAATATCACAAAACCAAAATGTAAGCTAGCTATGCTCTCATAAGGAGGCTTTGGGAAGAAATGGCTTCCGAATGTATTCAAATTGTTAAAAAAATTCAGAGCCTTTCAGTGATTGAATTGAGATCCCATACCCTTGCTGCCAGCCGTGGGATGCCCTCAGCTAAGTCTTTGCTCCTTGCACACAGACTCCTTTATCTCAGAAGCAGCAGTGGTGCACTGACTTCTTCTCAAGCTTGGAATCTTTCAACCTGCCCTCAGTCACATCTCTCCTGCCTCCTACCGGAGAATGTTCTCTGCTTTTAAGGGCTCATGTGATTAGATCGCTATAGACTTTGTGTCCTCCCCAAATTCTAATGTCGAAATCTCATGCCCAGTGTAATGACATTACACTGGCTGTGGGGGCTTCAAGAGAAGATTAGTTCATATAGGTAGTACCCTATGAGTGAGATGTGGTGTTCTTACAAGAGACCCTACAGGACAGCCTTGCCCTTCCCACCACATGAGGATCTAGCACAGCGATGTCTATAAACTAGGAAGCAGTCTCTCACCAGACAATGAATCTGCCAGTGATTTGACCTTAGACTTCTTAGCTTCTAGAAGCCAGTAATAAATTGCTGTTTCTAAATCACCTAGTCTATAGCACTTTGATACAGAAGCCCAAATGAACTAAAATATATTCACACACACACATTCCAGGGACCAGGGTGTAGCATCTGCGAAAGGGATATCATGCTACTTTCCACAGAGTAACAAAGTCCAGGAGTCCTCATTTTTTTAGGAGGGGTACAGGGGACAGGGGTGGTGCTGGAGAGGGATCTAAAGGTTAAAGTCAAAGAAATGAAGGCTATCATGAGAGAATGACAGGGGAAGTGATAAAGAGGGCAAATCAAATTCCTACTGGTCACAAATGACAAGATTTCAGTAAAGTCAGCCCTTCCAGTCTCACTGTTTCAAGATGACTTCTTACAGATTGTGTGCTGCTGACTACACCTGTGGTGAAACTATTACGAAAGGCAAGTGAGTGTGGTATAGGTGAAAGAGCTCCCTCCTCAATAAACTTGAAAAGCAGTACTCAGGACCACCACAACAAAATACACACATGCTTGAAAGAAATACAAAATAACAAGAAGCTGACTACTTGTGAAGAAACAAAAATTAGTCCATGGGCTGAGCTCCCTATGAGGCAAACTGATGGATTAAAAAAAAAAAAAAAAAAAAAGGTCCTTAAGTTTCTTCAGTGTAGTACAAGAAGTTGAAAAAGCTAGCTTTTTAATAAGAAAACTGCCATAGCATCAAAGCTGAGAACATTGGACAGTAGGCCAAATCCTGGCATTCAAGAACCTAGGGCTCTGTATCTCAAGTCTCTTCCTTATCATCACAGACATGCCTTCATTTCCCAGTTTTCTTCAGGC
Organism: Solenodon paradoxus; assembly: GCA_004363575.1. Classification (NCBI taxonomy): domain Eukaryota; kingdom Metazoa; phylum Chordata; class Mammalia; order Eulipotyphla; family Solenodontidae; genus Solenodon; species Solenodon paradoxus. The sequence goes on along the minus strand of RJWH01000483.1, from coordinate 473,487 downwards.
TGTCACTTTACACATCAAACTTTTGAATCTTTATTTATTCATCCATTGCCATGCTCGCCCCACATCTTGAACCCAGTTCCATGGCTTCCAGTCCGTGCATTAGCCACCTGGTCACAGAAGGGAGCTAAATCATTATTTCATCTTTTTACTTCCACCTCTTCATTTCAAACCAAACTTTAAACGAAAGTTGATTTACCAAACTTTATCTTTCTTCATTTTATATTACAAACCTCAAACTCTTATTCCAGTTTTCTAACCACATTAAATGCCATAATATGAAATCTGATTTTACTACCAGACTTTTATCAGCCTTCTACATTTCGACAAGAGCACAATTCTAATTATAATTATGCACACCTGACCCATTGTCTGTTCAAACTAGGAATTCACCTATTTTCCAGAAATAAACACCAAGGAAAAGAAGGCAGAGACTGTACAGATACAGCAGCAACTGCTGCTGGGTGGGCGAAAATGTCCGAGTCTAGACCTACATGGCGGACTCAGACTCAGGATTCCGACCATGGCGGAGCAGTGGAACTGTGGGAAGAACTGGCCATCCCAGGGGTCACAGAAGCAGCAGAGAGCCTGCCCGGTGGGACTGGGACACAGAGCCAGGGGAAGAGGTTCTAAGCACATGGCAGAAGAGGCACCAGTGCCCTGGTGGAGTGAACAGGAGGCTCAGTGAGAAAATTACACTGGCACTGCCGTAACTGGAAGGCAACTAAGAAAATCGCCCACCCTCACCTACTCCTTCCTACCATATTGCCCTGAAGCTGCAGGACCCACCCACTGAAAACTCTATAACTGGAAATCCCACACCCGGGCTTAAAAGGAGAAGAGAGTCACCCAGAGGAGGAAACCATCAATGCTACCCACTAGTGCCATCTTGTAGATGCAGGTGAAACTGCAACCTTACTGCCAATTATGTGTCAACAGCAAGGTGAGCATTGTAGTAGGGAGCTGCGACACTGCGGGAAGGCTCTGCATCCCCCACACAAACTCCAACCCCACTGATAGAACTTTTGGGCCGCAACAGAGGGCCCACATAAGCACTTCCACAAATCCAACTAGTGGTGACACCATAAATCCAAGAAACTCCAGTGTCCAAACCAAGATCTAGGCTTACTCAGCACAAGTTAATATCCTACACAAGGCCATCACTGCAGGAAAACCTAATCCACAGAAACATAAACAAAATACCAAGCAGAGCGAAGACACAGCGAAATGTATGTGAAATGATGGATCCAGTCAAAAACCCAGCGGAAAATCTGAATACAATAGACGTCTCTAAACTACTGTGAGGATGAATTTAGAACACCAGTGATAAACATACTCATGCAAATCAAGAAAACAATAAAGAAAAAGAGAACTACAAAGAAGGGAGCAAAGAAATGAAGCAGCTCAAAACAGATGTCAAAGAAATAAAGAATACAATAGCTGACCTAAAGAATTCAATAGAGGGACTCAAAATAGGATGGATGAGACCTCCAATAGAATCAGTGAGCTAAAAGATAGGGTAAGGGAATGCACTCAAGCAAACCAGCAAAGAGATAAAAGAATGCAAAGAAATGAAGACAGCATTTGAGACCTATGGGATAACATTCACACTAGAGGGGTGTCAGAAGGAAAGAAAAGGGCGCAGAAACTGTGTTTGAAGAAATAATAGTTGAGAACTTCCCTAATTTGAAGAATGAAGCAAGCCTCCAGATCTAGGAAGCTCAAAGAGTTCCTAATAAAAGAAACCCAAGCAGACCTACACTAAGATACATTGTCATTAAAATATCAAAAATAAATAAAAAACCTTAAAAGCATCCTCAGAAAAACAAGTCACATACAAATGAATCCCCATAAGATTGTCAGCAGATTTCTCACCTGAAACTCTACAGGACAGGAGGGAATGGCATGATATATTCAAAAGGATGAAAGAAAAGGAATTTCAACCTAGAATACTAAACTCTGTGAGATGTTCATTCAGACTTGAAGGTATGATAAAAAGCTCTTCCAAGAAGCAAAAGTTAAAAAAAATTCATCACCACAAAACCAGTTCTACAAAAATTACTAAAGGATACTATATGAAATGTAAAGAAATTCCACTAACAGGTCTATTAGACCTATTCATCTATGTCCATTGAAGATATCGGTCTGTGGTTTTCTTTCTTGGTGACTTCTTTGTCATCTTTTGGTATCAGTGTGATGTTGGCCTCATGGACAGTGTTCCTTGTTCAATATTTTTGGAAGTTTGAGTAGAAAATGTATTAATTCTTCTCTGAAGGTTTAGTGACTCATTGAAAGGCTATCTGATTCTGGGCTTTTATTTTTATGGAGACTTTTGATTTACATCTTTAGTTTCTTTCCTTGTGATTGTTCCATAGTAGGGCCTCTTCAAGAACTTGGCATATATGATCTAAGATAAGACTGTGATGTAGATCTTTATTATCCCCATTTTATACATGAGAAAATCAAAGCTAAGAAATCTGCCTGAGGTTATATAGTATACAAGAGTCAGAGCCAAGGTTCAAATTTATTTTTTATGCCCAAATCCTGTGTGATTAATATTTCATACATTTAGTTTTATTGCTATTGATATTAGTTTGGAAAGATGTTCAAAAATTCAAAATTTTTGAATTTACTTTCATCATGCTGAGTTTTTCCTTTTTAGTTACCTTATTCTTCTTGATAATTCCAATTTTTAACTTTTCTAAATTAAGGAATTGTGCCTCAAGCTTACATTATGAATACTTACACATTCTAATATACTCAATTCAAAGTTTATTTTGGCAATATCCTATATATTGTACTCTTCTGTCAAATGACTATAACATTAGAATCACTGTCCAGCTGTTTCCAAATTTCTAACCTACAAACTATGAAATAATTATTGTTGTTGCCTGAAAATTATGAAGTTTTGGAATAAAGCATGCAAGAATAAAGCATTAGTATTACTAATAGCTTATATTAAATCCTCTCCAATATATCAAGCTTATTTTTAATTCCATTAGACCCAAACTAATAACATGCCAAATTTTTCTGAGCTAATCATTGCCTAATATTCTTTGATTTTTTTTAATTAAAAGCTGATGGACTGAAAAAAGATGGTGGCTGATGGTGTTCCCTGATTAGCACCTGAAAAAAATGGCAGGACTTTGCTGGAAGCAAAGGTAGCAAGGAGGTGTACAGTATCCCAGCAGCTCAAGGAAGGCAGTGACTGCATTGAAAGGAACCACGGAGGAATGGTCTATACCAGAGAGCTAGAAGGTGATTGTGAGAGGTGTGTGGGGCGCATGGAGGTTTCTACAGGTGCAGCAGAGGAAGCAGCAAAGAGGCAGACAGACTGATTGATGGGGTGTCAGACCCAGGTCAGGTCCCAGGGAGGGAGGAGATTGCTGGTGACACAAATGCTTGGCTTGAGATAAACCTAAAGAGAAGGGTTTGACTCAGAACCCCAGCCCCTACATGGGTTTAGTGCAGCAAGAACAAAGGAAAGAATGGCACTCCTCCCCTGCACTCCCCTTGGAACTCAGGCTCCAATGAAGAAGAGCTTCAGTAGCACATCTGTGGAATGCGGGACCCAGTTCTAGAGGTTTAGAGAGGAACACTGGTCCAGATGATACCAGGGGGATGGGTTCTCCCACCCCCACCAGAAAACAACATTATCTACCCTTCTTCTCAGGCCGCCACCGTGCCCCTCCTCCACCCAGCAGCAATACTCCATTTCCCAATAAAGCAAAACACTATTGAAGCCTGCAGGGGTCAAAATAGCAGCTCAGCAAGAAGAACCCATATCAAGGGGTAGCAGGGGGGAGGTGCGGTGTGTGGGGGTGTGTGGCAGGATAGGATGGGGAGGGAATGGGACACAATTCACTTTGAAATCTCTTGAGGCCTCCCCTACGTAATTGTTAAAAGAGGCTCAACTGTGTAAATATCAAAGAAAAGAAACTTTACAAAATATTAAACAAAGTGATAAACAAAATAAAAAAAAAATCAAAATGGCAATAGCAAGTCCTCAAATATTAATAATCTCTTTGACTGTAAACAGACTGAATTCACCAATTAAAAGTCCAGAGTGGCTAGGTGGGCTAAGAAGCAAACCCCAACCATATGCTGTTTGTAAGAAACTCAGCAAGCTCTAGAGACAAACATAAACATAGGCTTAAAATTAAGGGATGGAGAAAGATATTCCAAGTCAATGGTGAATCTAAAAAAGCAGGAACTTCTATGGTCATCTCAGATTAGACTTTCAGCAAAAATTAGACATCCAAATAGCTGAAGATGGTCATTACACAATGATAAAGATATCAATACAACAAAGATATAACTTGTCTTAGAAAATCATAACTTAGTAGTATATATGAAAGCAATAAAAGAGTACCCTAATATATCAAGCAAATATTAACAGATATTGACAGCAACACAGTAATAGTAGGGAACTGTAACACTTCACTCTCAGTAAAAGACAGGTAAGTTGGACAGAAAATCAATCAAAAAATAAGAGTTTTAAACAAATTAGAAGAGAAGAACTTACTATAGAGTATTTTACCCTAAAACATTCAAAAAAGAATTAATACCAATCCCTCTCAATCTGCTCCAAAAAAATGAAAGATGACAAACTTTGACTTTTTGTGATGCCAACATTAAGATTCCGTAACCAGATAATGACACCACCAAGACAGAAAATTACAGATCCATATCTTTGCTAAATATTGATGCAAAAATCCTCAACAAAATACTAGTAAGTCAAATTCAATTCATTAAATGAATCTACACAATGAAGTGGGGTTTATTCCAGGGATGCAAAGATAGTTCAACATACACAATTCAGTAAGTATAATATACTACATCAACAAAAGAATAAAAACCACATGCTCATCTCAATCGATGCAGAAAAAGGATTTGTTAAGATTCAACACCCTTGTTAAACTCTCCAAAAAGGAGTAGATGGAATGTATTTCAATATAATAAAGACTATATAAGACAAACTTACAACCAATATAATACCAAATGGAGTATAACTGAAAGCTTTTCTTCTAAGATCAGGAACAAGGCAAGGATGCACAGTCTCAGTTCTGACCAGTGCAATTATACAAGAAAAAGATATGAAAGATATTCAAATTGAAAAGGAAGAAGTGAAACTATCACTATTTGCAGATGACATAACATATACAGAGAATCTCAAAGATTCAAACAATAAATACACTACAATGGCAGGTTACAAAATTAATACTTCAAAACTGATTAGCAACAAAATTGCAGAAAGATAACTCAGGAAAACAATTCCATTTATCATTGCAGCAGAAATACCTAAGAATAAACTTAACTAAAGAACAAAAGACCTATACTCTGAAAACTATAAAACAATATTAAAAGAAATAGAAGATGACAAAAAGAAATGGAAAGACATTCCATGCTCATGGATTGGAAGAATTAACAAGTTAAAGTGGCCATATTACCTAAAGCAACATACAGATTTAGATCACTACCTAACACCATATGCAAAAATTGATTCAAAGTGGATAAAGGACTTAGGTGTAAGGCAGAAAACCATAAAATACATAGAAGAAAACAGACAAAACTGAACACTGAACTAAGAGATGTCTCTGGTTAACTCCAGAATAATAGCAAGGGAAATAAAATCCAAATAAAAGGGATTACATCAAAGTAAAAAGCTTCTGCGCAGTGAAAGAAAGTCTCATCAAAACAAAAAAGACCTCCTACAGAATGGGAGCAAATATTTGTATGTCATACACTTGACGAGCAGTTAATATATAAAATAAAGAACTCATAAAACTCAACAACAAAAAACAGAATCCTATTAAAAATGGTATTGATCTTACAAACACTTCTCTAAAGAAGACATACAAATGGCAAAGAGTGGCATGAAAAGATGTTCTACCTCTCTTGTCATTAGGGAATACAAATCAAAACAACAATGAGATATATCTCAGATTGGTGAGAATGGCTATTACCCACAAGAATGGAAACAAGTGATGGCGAGGATGTTGAGAAAAAGAACGCTTACAGACTGTTGTGGGAGTGTAAAATGATGCAACCATATGGGAAAGCAGTATGGAGAGTCCTCTAAAAATTGAGAATGGAAATCCCATATGATCCAGTTGTTCCTTTACTGGGTATTTACCCCAAAAACACAATCCTCATTTGTAGAGATATATGTATCTCCATGTTCACTGCAGTATTACTTACAATAGCCAAGAGCAAGAAACAACCTGAACGCTCATCAACGATGAGGCGATAAACAGATATGGTATGTATATATGTGACAGAACACTACACAGCAAAAAAAAAAAAAGGTGAAATTCTGCCATTTGCAATGATATGGATAGACCTGGAGGGAAGTATGCTTAGCAAAATAAGCCAGAAGGCAAAAGACATACATTTTATGATTATCATTCATACGTGGTATAAAGTATCAGGCAAACAAATGAACTACACAAAAATAATTTTTAAAAAATGAACTAAATCAGACGAAAAAAACAACTGAAATCAATGGGTTCAGAAAGAGATTGGAGGTGGGGGATAAAATGAACTAAGTGTACAGTGAAGGAAAAATGACATAGTGGTGAACTTATGATATAATATACAGATGTAGACTATGATGTATACCTTAAACCTAATTAATATTACAATGTAATATTTCTTCAATAAAATACATTTTAAAAATAAATTAATTAAAAGTAAAAGCTAAAGGTTTGGACTTTTGGTTATAACATTTATCACAATTTTAAATGGTCTGATGACTCTGATTTTGCCTTTTAATAGGCAAGAAAGATGATAGATATGTCTCAAGTTGGTTTAATATATGTGTGTGTGTGTGTGTGTGTGTGTGTGTGTGTGTGTGTGTTCTCTATAATTTCTCTCCCTCTGTCTCTGTGTTCCTCTCTGTTAAATAATGGTGGTGGGATAAGAAAAGAGCAAAAGAAGCAGGTAAATGAAATTTATAAACTTTCTCAAACACATACAGCTGGAAAATAGTGGAGATAAGATTCAAATCAGATAGTCTACTTTCAAACTGTGTGTTCATAACCACTATCCTAATATATAGTATATATACCTGATCACACTTTAAGAACATCAAAATAGATACAAGTTCTTACATTCATCAGCATGGTTACATTGTCAACTGCTTGTCTAATATTTCTTCCTCTAGCATTTACATTGCTAATAATATGTGTCTTATTAACATTATCAATAGTTGAATATCAATGCTGTTCTATGCAGTGTACAAGATCAATATACACAAGCATATATACATGTGAATGTAGAAGACAATGTGCTGTCTTTAAAGAATAAAACAGATGACACACTATAAAATGAAAAATATTAGTGAAATATATGTAAGTAGTTTTATAATATGTAATGTCATATACTGGTACATGATCTACAAATCAGTTTCCTTAGAGTTATTTAGTGTAATGACAAACATATCACCTTCTACTATGTTTACTCAAAAACAAAAACACTTTTACTCCAGATCACAGTGGGAAATTTTATTAACTTCAATTGACAGTTTAATTTGTCTGCCAAGTCTCTAATAAATACACCTTTATTTCATACAAACCTTTAGTTCTTAATACCACAGGATCATGAAGACTTGCAGTTACCCATGTTTTATAATGATTAAAACAGTGTTCAAATAATCAACAAGTTATCATTTCACTAAAACACTTAAAAAGAATATTCTGGGGAGTGTTTGAAAACTCTGTTTATAAATAATGATTGACATCTTTAAGTATTTGGTATTGAAGATAAAACTTCTTATATAAAACATTGTTTTAATACACTGCTCAACTAATGAGGATAATTATTAGATATATTCCTAACACTAAAGAATAAAGCTCTATCTTCATAGCTATTTTATTCATAGGATTCTTAATGAATGTTGCATTCAATAATAATAAACTGGCAAATTGCAAGTGACATTCTGTAGAAGTAAAAAAGGCTGCAACAAAAGAAATTAGATAACTGCAACATACATTCTTTATACAAACAGCCCATGGTGAACAGCAGAATTAAATGCAGACCAAATGCTTTAACAAGTTTTCATGCCTAGATGGCAATTAACAACCTCCACACACTAAAGAGAAAAATAATAATAATACAGAACACAGTATTTTAATGATTATAGCACATTTATTACACCTTCAGCCAGCCACCAGGTCTTCCTTCTCATATTGGCAACTGGAATTTCACATCCACCTGGGCTTGCTTGGCTAAGGTGACTATTTCAGAGAGTTTTACAACCTAAAAGGAAAAAAACAAAGTATCTTTGTCTCTGTTTTCACAAAAATATAAAATCAGGACTACTGGTCAATGTGAAATTAATGCATACTGTCTTTTTCATTTAAAACATACAAACTATTCTTACCCTGTTTTAAGTCACTTTACACTTATAGATATTTGCCCCTCTCAAAAGATCTGACACTCTTGATATCCTGCACTCAATTCAATACCTATTGATTATTTATATATGTATCTATAAATGTATAATACAAGTAAGTTACATAAACAATCAAAGAGTATTAAATCAGAATGGCAGACAAGTTTTTTCTTTTATTTTCGCCTGAGCCACAGGGTGCACCATACACATTTTTTAAACAACCTTTTATTCAGATGTGTTTTGCATTGTGAGATATTAGATTAAGACACAATTTCTAGCTCTAAGATAAATAAAATTTAGGCAATAAAAAAGAAATATGTACATATCAGGAATATATATGTTTATATTCAATACTTTCTGATTATTTACATATAAATTATAAATATATTAAATGTATGCATTTATAAATTATATATAATCACAAAGTATTGAAAAATATATACAATGCATATATAGATAGGTCTGATAAATATATATCCTTCTTTTGTATTACCTAAATATTTATCTAACAGACAGAAACTTTGAGTGTCTTATTTGGATACCCTATAGTATAAAGTACATCTAAATAAAAGCTTGTTTAAAAATTGCACATACTAATGGAGAAACTGCACATATGGGGAAGCCTACACAAAGGAGTTTATTTTAATTTGTATAACAAAATTACTGCAATAAAATACCAAAAGTTTTAAAGGCGCAAAAATATTGCATAGACTTTTACCTGATAGTATTGGAATAGAAATTTGAATCTAGGAGTTTATATTTTACTTTCTATCAGTAAGTTAATAATTTTTATCTTGAATTCCAATGCCCTCTTTATAATCTGAGAATATCCAATTGGTACTATATAAAACATCACATAAATTAAACATTTTTTAAGCCAAATAACAAATTCAGCTTCTCTCCTCTCCAGGAGAGTAATTAAGAGAAAGTTTTAAAAATTAAGCATCTTGGATTCAAGTTCCCACTCTGAAGCTTATGACAAGTTATTCCTCATCTATAAAAATGGAAACTATACCATCAAGATCATGTTAAATAAACTAATACCTCAAGAAAATAACTGCATGTATAGCAAAGATTTAATAATGGTAGCAAGCAGCAAGTGATAATATCATTATAATATTATCAAGACCTCCATAATACCCTAGTCAGTATAAAAACAATGCACTTATAATTAAACTAGTTGTTTACTTTTATATCTCTCATGGTCTATTCGATCAAGATTCTATCAACAGTTTTTTTTTTCTTTTTAAGGAAAGATGTAAGCAGGAATGAAGGTGAGTAGGCAGGCAGGCAGGAAGAGAGGAGAAAGGAGGATTGAATAAACATATCAAATATGTTTAAATACATGAGTTCAAAATAGTGTGTGTGCATACACACACTAAGCTATAAAATGTCAATCACTATTAATGTCACAAAAAGAGAAATACTGTTATTATATACCTCCTTATGGAATTACACAACATTGATTATAAAATATTTTTGCTCCAATACAAATATGATCAAGTCCATAAATTGAACTACCAGTTTACAGGTAAAATAAGGAGCAGAGGAACATGTTAAGTGATGCTCCAAATACAATCACTAAAATTCAAATTATAGGAAATACTGCAAGACCATAAACCTGGTTTCTGCAAAAAATAGAGAAGAAAAAAAAGGGAAAGAGAAACTTAGTGACATATTAACTGCAATGCATACATATTCTGATCCTAATTCTAACAAAGAACCTAGATTAAAAAAATAGAGAATCAGAAAAATTTCAAAGCTGATATTCTTTTTTATAGAATGTAAATATAATACTATCTCATATGAACAAATAGCAATTGTTTCTTTATACCATTATCAATATCTTTATCTTTTATAAATATATGATGAAATGTATAAAAAGATATCAGATTTACTTCAAAATAATCATGGGTAAGGAAAGAAGTAGGTAAGAATGCAGATAAGAAAAGACTGGGCAGAAGTTGATAATTGTTAGGATATAAGGGACTCCAAATTTCTATTTAGCCAAAACATTAACTATCAGCAATATTATTTGGTTTATTTCATTTTTTTAATTTTCTTAATTTTTTTGAAGTAATAATGCATTATAACGTTCTATAGAGCTGGTTCATTTTAGCATCTCAGCAGACACTATGTCTATAATCTAATTTATACACTGTGAATTTTCCTTAGATTAACATAGCCTATTTACCATTTTAGCAGCTTCATCCAAGTCATCACAAGCAAGAATTTTAAGTCCACTGTCGGCTATTAGTGCCTTAGCATCATCAACTCGTGTACCTATAAATGATTGATAGAAATAAATATATTTTAAATATCTATACAAAATCACTTTAAATGTTTGCCAGAATATACTACAATTATGAAATTTAAACATAGTACTTCTATCATTTAACATAAATGCTCTAAACCAAATAACTACTGCAAAAAGCCAAAGTTAATTCATTACCAAAGTTACCTTACCGTATCTATGGTAATTTAGGCAAGTCAGTTCAAGATAAAGCACAATAAAAGGTGCATCAAAAATTATATCAAGCAAAGCTACGAACAATTTTGCCCCAATGTTAGAAATTTTTAAAACCCTTTTAAAAAAAATTTTTAAATCTTTTAAAATCTCTTACTACAAATAGTTACATTAAAAACAACAACATAGCTACTTGAAAACTATTTCATAAATGAACTGAACTCCTTAGAATTATGAACTTTTAAACAATTAGAGTTTATGGAACAATCGCAAGGTATCATTTATACTCACCTTGTAACCGTACCACTATAGGTATTTTAATTTCCAAATCCTTTACTGCCATGACTATACCCTGTGCAATAACATCACACCGCATGATTCCTCCAAAAATGTTGACCAGAATTGCCAGTACCTGTGAATGAAATATTTTGGCACAAGAAAACTGAAAAGGAATGAATATTTGTCCTTCCGTCCAGAGAAAATACCAGTACCTGTGCCCTACGATACAATTAACTATTTTCAGAACAAACTATCATCTTTGAAGTCTATGCAGTCTGCCACCCACCAGAACTTACTTCCCATTCCCTGAGAAATTTCAATACCTGGCTTTTATTCTCTTCTCGCCTATCCAACATAACCTTCTTATTTCATTTACTTGTTTCCTACTAAACATAGTCATACACCAAAATGACAATCCCAGATCATGTTGTAAAACAGTATCACATGAAAGATCTTCAAATTAGTGTTCATTAAATATCATTTCTTGATTTAGTCCCATCAACTCAACCAACTTTTCACATAAACCAGGCCCTCAAAATCAATGAGTGTGCCCTGGAGAAAAGCGGTGGGGTCCACCACCTCCGGCCAAGTGCAGTCCACATACGTCCCAAGGACCCAGGTTCATCTACACAGGCAGAGCAAAACCACCAAGAATGAACAATTAAATTAAAAAAAAAAATTTTAAATCACTCAATGTCTTTTGTGTCTCCACTCCTGATTACACTTCACATCCAAACCTCAGAGACTGTTCAGGTCAATGTTCTTTCACTGTTACATTGATAGCCTGAATCACCGTTCTTCTATTCTTCCCCTAACATTATTTTTCGAAAAGAGATTTATTCAGTTCCTTCAACTATACCAGACCCTCCCAATCACAGAGATACAAATGGGTATAAGCAGACCAAGTTACTGTTCTCCTCAATTCTTAGGAAGGTTCTGGGACAGCTGGCACCTCTGGGTCAATGGACTCTAGAATTTACAATGGACTAGAATTCATAGAGGACTTTGGCACCTCTTTCATCACCCTCCCTCTAACCTTATTCTGGATAGTACAATATGCACCACAAAGCATCTCACATCTAACAGTCTAGTTTTAAAGTTAACTGGATCTCTATCATGTCACTTGTACTCCAGGCCATTTCATCTAATTACTGCAAAGGACAGATCCTTGATTTGCTCAAAGAATATCTCTAGAATAGCAAATGTCTAAATCCCACTCAAATCTCCTCTCCTTTCACCTTTGTCTTTCATCTTTAATTGCATCTTTTTCTCTTAAAAGTTCTAGTTCCTCAACCCCTTTGTAATCTCCCAGGTTATCAGCTCTCAATATAGAGCCTGGAACCTCTGGCTAAGCCATTCAATGATATTATCACATGCTTGCTAAATTCTCACACCTGTTCCTTTCTCTACCCAGTCTACCTCTGCCATCCCAGTTCAAATAATAAATTCTTGAATGATTCTAGTCATTAGTGCAGCCATTCCAATATCAAGGAAAAACAAAACAAAAAACCCCAAAATATTAGATCTCCAAATAGCCTGAAGAGCAGTACAATAGTGATTTATCAGCAATCCTTTCCTTAGTAATCTGTATGTTTTCATTCTTTCTAGGTTAATCCTCTCCAAGCTAACTTTTAGTATATGATCTTCCTTTTCCCAATAAGACCTCAAGGAAGGAGTAACTTCCTCTCCAAAGTTAGCCTTGTCACCTTATTATTTTATCTCCTCTGGCTTTACTCATTTAGCTACACTCACTCTTTGTCTTCAAATCCCTCTTAATCTTCTGTCCCTCCAGCTAGAAATAGCTGATCTTTTTGGTCTTCAACTGAGCATGTACGTACATACACCTATCAATTCTCAACCATTCTTCCACCAAATTGATAACACTGTGCTCTTCTGTGTCTTCATAAACCGCATCCTGAAACAGGCATCTCTCCTTTATTTCTCCAGACCCTGAATTCCCAATCACAACTCAATCCATTACACCACATCCCCCATTTAATTTTGTTACTAAGGTTTCCAATCATCTCTTTTAGTTATTATTCTGTGATCCATCTTGCAGCACTTGACAATGTGGCCCATCTCCTTCTCAGTATTCTTCACCCCGAACTTCAGTGTTACCGCTTTTCTCCTGATATGCAACTACCTCTGTCAGTCTATTCTCCCTCTCTCTTATTGGATATTCCTTCTCTATTCAATCCTTCAAAATGGATTCGGAGAGGGTGTTCACTCTTGGTTTCCTCATCTCACCGATTCCTCACATTTCACACTTTCTCAGTCTACTGAACAGTCTCAAAAATATGTCTAACCATTATAGGAAGTATATTATCTTTACAACTGTCTACTATAGGTACCATAACTTAAATTTAACACATTAATCAGAAATATCTATTTCTCTGCTGTACCTCTGACAGCATAAAAGGCTTTACTAACCAATAATTCTCCTCAGCTGAAAATCCTAACTAACCCCCTTTCCATGTCCCTCCCCCAGAAGAATTTACTGATTCTCAGAAATGCCTCTAAATTAGATTTCTTTGTTTTATTCTTACTGGCACTGTCTTTGTTTTTTAACAATCATATATAAAAACCAAACTGATCTCAAGTCACTGCCTTCCTACTCCATTTTACCCTTTACTAGAGTTGCCATCTTTAAAGAAAAACACTTTTTAAAATATATGTGTTTGTGAATGCATTGGGGCAGGAAGCTTAAAACCCAAATTCCTTAGTTACAAGAGATCTTTATAATGTGGTCTCAGTATGCCAACATTATCTCTATCATTCATCCCAGTGTATAAGCTTACACATAAGCATCTTACCATTTCATGAAAATATGAACTTCATACCTTTGCATACTTTCTTCAATTCTTAAGACAGCTCAAAATATCAATTCAGTGAAAGCCACCCTGATTCTCCCATTATCAGCTTTGATTCTACATTCAGCTATCAGTCCAAACCACAAAAGCCTTGAGAGAAAGGACCATCTATTCCTAAATCCACGTATGGTGTCTAACACATTATATAATAAGCATACAGTTATTTCCCAATCCTATCCACAATGTGACCCTGGGTTCCAGGTCCATTTCCAACTCCAATAACTTCTAACTCAAAAGTTAGATAATACTCTGCTTTTGGAGTTTATGCCAAAAGAAGCTATGGAAATATAGTTCCAATAAAATGCATTTCCGTTAAAAAAAAAAAAAATTATTAAACAAGGGACCAAAAGCACATTTTGTCCAAATTTAGTTAAATGCTCTTTGTAAAACGGAACATGGCAAATAAGAAATAAGTCTATAGGCATGAAGTATAGACTTCTGTAGTCAACTAATATCTCCAGGAATTTTTTCCATAGTAATGGCACCCATACTAGATCTCTACCATTTATAGTATAATCTAATACTAATATTTCTTCACCTTGCTTTCTAAATCACAATGGAAAACTTTATCTTTTTTCTAGTTAACATTTATTTGGGCAATGTTTTCTAAAACTATTGATCTTTTGAATTTTGGTGCTTAACTAGTAAAATGACCACATCTATTAATCAATCAAATTACTTCTCACCATTCAAATTCTAAAACATAAGCCCCATGCTTACCTTTTTATCTGAAGTGATTAGCTTAAACGCTTCTGTTACTTGATGGACTGTGGCACCACCACCAACATCAAGGAAGTTGGCTGGAGTTCCTCCATGAAGTTTTATTATATCCATTGTGGCCATAGCCAAGCCAGCACCATTTACTATCAAGAGGAAGAAATAACATGTATAAGCAACAAAGAAAATAATTTAAGCTTAGCCAATACAGCTGTATCATAAAAACATGTGGTACCTAGACAGCCTATATTTCCATCTAGGCCAATGTAGTTGAGATCTGCTTTAGCTGCATCTTTGTCCCTTTCATCTTCCTGGGTCCAGTCCTGTAAGTCAAAGATTTTCTTCTGCCGATAAGCCGAATTAGAATCAAAATTTATTTTTGCATCCATACACAGCACTTTGAAGAAGAAAAGAAGAAAATGATCTTAAAATTTCAAAACAGACAGAATAACCTACCATTACTCAAACACTCTTAAGGGAAAAAACATTTTATTACTTATCGTTAAGTAATAAATTTATGTATCCTTGTAAACACATATAACCATCTTCTCAGGTTTATTTTTTTAATAAAATGAAACTGTTCTTAAAAAATAAAATATATTTTAAAAATTAAAAAAGAATGAATTTTATATTTTTATGGGCTGTAAAGAAGAAAGAAAAAGAAACACAAAAAGAAGAAATGCAGCAGCAACTGAGATGTATGGCCCACAAAGCCAAAAATTCTTATGATCTGTTAATCCCTGTGTTTAAACTCATAACAAATTTTTTCTCCTGCCTTTTTTTCCCTTAAATCCACTCTAATCAGGCTTTCATACAAAGTGGTTTATATAAAGGTCACCTCTCTGACTTCATCTTTCATTACTCTATCCTTCCCTCGCTCCAATGTAACTACAGAATTCACCTTGCTGTTCCTGAACAGATAAGAGTCTGAAAGAACTGAGCAGACTAAACTGCTGCCTAACATAAGAGACATGAGAGTACAGCTGAGTTAACCACAGATAACAACAAAATCATTCTTTCAGAGGAAGACAACAGAATTCAATCTCTATACCCTATCTTCCCAAATGGCCAGTATACAATTAAAAGCTATAATTTCTGTGAAGAAACAGAAAAATATGACCACTAGTAGAAAGAAAAGCAGTCAAGACACCAAAACAAAATGACCCAGATTTGGAATATGAGGGCTATGAAATGGCTATTTTAAGTATGTTTCAGAGTACAGAGGTTATAATAAGGGACCAGATAGGTTATATCAGCAGAAAATAAAACTATTACAAAGGAAGTATATGGGAAGTCTAGGACTAAAAATATTACAATGGTTGAAATGAAAAGTTACCTTGGGTTTAATGACAGATTGAAAATGGGCCAATGAATCTGATGAAAGATAAATAGAAACTACCTAATCTAAAAAAAAAGAAATGAAAGAAAAAAAAAAAACCTTTACCTCAGTGACCGCTGGACAATATCAAGTTGTCTAAAATATTCAAAATTGAAATGAGAGAGAATGGGGAAGAAAAAAATATTTAAACTGATGAAAAATAAAATGTCGTTTGTATATCCAATGAAAATACGCTTCAAAAAGACAAAGATATTTATTCCTTTCAGATAAAGGGAAGCCAAAAGTCATCACTAGCAGACCTATACGAAGAAAAGTGCTAAAAGTCCTTCAGGCTCAAGAAAAAGAACAAATGGAAACTTGGATCTACAGCAATAGTTCTTAACCAGGGGCAGTTTGTCCCATAGGGGACATTTGGCAATGTCTGAAGGCCATTTTGGTTGCCACAACTGGCATCTGACTAGTACTAGGTAAAACATTCTATTAAATAAAAAGAATACCAGAAATATAGGAGCAAATAAATAAATATATCAAAGATAATGAAAGTCAGATTATTTGATGCTGGCTAAGAGAATTACAAATATGGAAAGAGGTAGAATATTGGTACCGGAGTAAAATTAAAAGTTTAAGTACATATATTTAAGGAGATAGACACAGGCATAAATATGTTTATTGTTATGTATTCCCCCACTCCGTAGGCTATCTGCTGAAAAGGCTTAGAAGCAATGATACATCAAAAGCAACAACCACAAACAGCAAGCATTTCTTGGTTTCTAAATACAGTTTGCCACTAAAAGACCCAGGGTCCTTGGGAAAAAAGCTGATTCAAAATGAACATCACCCTAGCGAGTGATACCAGTTAACAAGATCAATACTGGAACAAATGAGCATAATGTACCTACTGATAATCATATCACTAGGAAGAAAACACACATGAGGAAACAGAAAAGCCCAAACTGAAGGACATTCTACAAAATAAATGACCTGTTCTCTATAAAGACAAATATATGTAAGTAAGTGTGTGTGTATGTGTATGAAATTAAAAAACAAAGCAAAAGTGAGAAACTGTTAAACTTCAAAGAGATATGACAACTAAATTCAGTGTGTGATCTTACACTAGAGCCTGGACCAGGAAGAGTCTCAGGGGCAAAGGGGACTATTATGAAAGACATTATTGGGTCAACCATCTACATTTGAGTGTCTATTATAGGTAATATTTTATCAATGTTAAATTTCCTTGATTAATTAATACACGGAGGTTATAAAAGAAAATGCTGTTTTTAGGCACTGAAATATTTAGGGGCAAAGAAGAACAATGTCTCCAACTTAAGTCTCAAATGGTTCCAACCGTTTTTTATACACATACACAAAGCACAGAAAGAGAATGATAAATCATATAAAGCTAAATATAAACAATCAGTGATTCTGAGTAAAGGATATATACGGAAATTCCTTATACTATTTTATTTCTGTAACAATATAAAAAATTAGGGAGGAAAAAGCCTACACAATATAATATTAACAGTAAATGGTCATTTAGTTCAGTAAAGCATCATGCAAGATATTAATGCTGAATAGAAAAAATATATTGGCAATTATTATCTTTTTATTTCCCATAATGACTAATAATTTTTCAAATTCCAAGTACGTGAATAGTTATATTTGTTATATATTAACTAACATTTGATGACTTTTTAAAATTCTTCCTCACAATGAGCAGTACATACTTGCAGTTTTTTCAGTTCTAAATATTTTCTCATTTTCATTATGATTCCTTCATTAACTAATGAATTATTTTAAAGCATTTCCTTTAAATTTTAAAAGAGCATGACATAATAATATTTTAATTCTAACTTTATTGTCTTGTGTTTAAAGACTATTACCTATGTTATTCATTCTTGGATATTTGTTGAGACTTGTAACATATCCCTTAAATTAAAAAATGCAATGTGTTGTTCAAAAGAACACAAAAGCAGAGACATTAGTCCTTGCTCGGCCTCTGGGTACTCTGGAAGATCAAAACCAAACCATTGAGGAACTAGCTGAGAGTGATTCTCCAAGGGGAACATACTTGAGGTGAAGTCACCAGGAAGCAGATTTCTTAAGTCTAAGTTCCTTAATAGTAGAAACAGCCACTGACAACACCCACTAACAAGCAAAGGTGGGTGTAATATCAGTAAAGAGAGCCCATACTCAATTCAAATGGCAATGCCAAATCATAGTACTCAAAATGGAAAAATTTTGAGAGATTATATATTGATGAGTTTTTTCCCCTAGAAATCACAACTGCACCATGCCAAAACTAGCTTCTTGCTCAGACATTTCTCCCAACTGATTTTAAACCCATAGTAAAACAATCAGGACAACTGATACACTCTCTTTTATTTAGTCATTTTTCTGCAGTGACCGTTAATAAAATAAAGCTCTGGGAAAATAATTATAGTTGAGATCACTGTTCACTGGCATCACAGTTCCTGACTATGGGAATGGCATGGGTCTTGATTATTACCCCCAAAATTTGATAACTGAAGGTCAACATTGTGATAAACTTGTATATATTAACTTTCTATATTCCTTTAAAAGTGAAGCACATAGAGATCTGAAATTCAAAGAGATTGTGTAGAAACTATCCATTCCAATCATGCAGTTAAAAGTGCCATTGTTAAAAGAATTTAAACTCTAAGATTAATCTACAGATGTTTATAACTACATAGTCCACATCTAGCTGTTCACCTTGGCTGTTTCCTTGGCCCAAGCTTGGGGACATGAATCCTAGTCCTTGGGACATATGTGGACAGCTCTTGGTCGGAGGCAGTGGACCAAACTGCTATTCCACCAGGGTGCGCCCAGACCTCAACCATTATTAAAGCTCACACTTACTGATACAAAAAACAACAATCAGATCCATGACATCATGGATGCTTAAATGTGATGATTAGGCTATCAAAAATCAGTAAGGACAGTAATTTTATAACCTGCCACTTGTTCTTATTATTCCTAGCAGTTTTTACTGGAATCTTTGAGGTTCTCTATATGTTATCATGTTATCTACAAAAAGTAAGATTCACTTCTCCCTTTCCAATGTGGGTAACTTTCATGTCTTTTTCTTGCCTGATTGTACTGGCCAGGAATTACTACACTGTTTTAAATAGCAGTGGTCAGAGTAGACATTCTTGCCTTGTTCCTAATCTTAGAAGAAAAACCTTCAATCTTTCTCCATTGAGTATGATGTTGGCTGTGGGTTTGTCATATACAGGCTTTATATGTTGAGGTACATTCCATCTATAACCATTTTTGCATAGTTTTAACATAAAAGGATGCTGATTCTTGTCAAATGTCTGCTTTTTCTGAATCTATTGAGATGGTGATGTGGTTTTTGTCTTCTTTCTGTTGATACAGTGTATCACCTTATTGACTTGCATCCCTGTAATAAATCCCACTTAATCGGGTGTTTGATTTACAGAGTTGTTGGTTTCCGTTTTGCTAGTATTTTGTTGAGGATTTTTGCTGTAATTTTCATTTTTGGTGATATCTTTGTCCAGTTTTAGAATTAGGGTAATTCTGTCATCATAAAACAAACCCATATCCTTGGACTAAATTTACATGGACAATGACATTGCAATCATGGACTTAATGCCTGAGCCACTAGGGTGCGCCAAAACATTTCATTTTCGTATGTATGTAAGTCCCTTGCTCTTTAAAAAAAAGAAACAAAAAAAAAATTGTTAGTTTTATAAACTACTTCTATCATTACCAAAGAGCATATTCATTGTCTTTATACAACCATATAAATGACTAATCAAAATTTCATTTCTATAGCAACTATAACTAATTAGAAGTATAACAGTGAAAATAGATGTACAAATGCTTAGAAATACTAGACATGTACAGAAAGACTTGAAACAAAGCCAAACAAATTACCACATTATAAGCAGTTAATTTTAAATATCAAGAGAAATTTCAGCTACTAAAAAGGAACTCACGTTTTTAAAAAACACCATCCATGAAAGGCGTAATACAAAATCTGATTTACCTTCTAAACACATACAAAACAGCTATCAAAATAAAAACAGCTATCAAAATAAAAGTTAATCTATTTCTCTAGTAACTAAAAATATTGAAAGTACTTCAGTATCAGAGTAAACCCTTTGTACAATGAAAACTCATGAGATCTCTAAAACTGGAAACTTGAGGAGACTAAATGCAGTTCCCACACAGGACACTCCAGTCCAGCACTGCCTAACAGAATTTTCTGCAATGAGAGAAACATTCTACATGTTTGCTATTCAATAAATAACCACATGTGACTAGTGAATATTCAAAATGTTACTAGTGAATAATTGGACAAAAGCTGGACAAATACATAACATACAAATATAAAATCAATGTTTGATAAAAGAAGATACCTTACCAGCTCCATCTGAATCCTCTACCATTGGATTTATTTCTACCATGGTTGCATCATATTTCAGAAAAAGGTTGTAAAGCTTGACCATGTTTTCTGCTGCAGAATCCACAATATTAGGTGGAAATCCCATCTTCTGTGCAAGCTGAAAGCAATTTGTCTCTTTATTACAGATATGTTGCAGATGTCCAAGTAAATTAAGAAAAAACATGTAGCTTGATTGAAATGACAAACATGAATGATTTATAGTTAAACACTAATAACTGAAATAGCAGCTACTATTACTAGTTAAATAAAATTTTTTATTCGAAATCCCCACATGGCAGGTAGTATGCCCATTTTACAACCAAGAGTTTCAGAGAAGTTTAATGACTCGCATTCACCTAGATCCTAGTTCTAGTTTTTATTCTATGGCCTCCACATTGTCTCTAAGCCTTATAACTAACCAAAACCAAAAGAAGAGGCTTATATTTTATTAAAACTACCTTTAAAAAAAGTGAATCAAAAGTCCCAATAGTCCAAATGATGGCCAAAATATTAAATCATCATATTTTATTTTTTAAGTAACTTACGAAGAATATCTGCCAGGCAATGAGTACACATTCAGTCAAAGTATTATCCTGTCATTCAAAAATTTAATGACCACCTAATATATGCCAGGCATTGTGGTAGGCCCAAAAAATACAGCAACTTAAGCTTCCATTATAGTAGAGTCATAGTCTTGAGCAGAAATTCCTAACTAAACATAGCTGCAGAGCTTAAAAAAAAAAAAAAAAATACATATACAAGGTCCCAATCCAGAACTTTTGGTTCACAAGTTCTACAGTGGACCAAGCATCCATAATTTTTAATATTCCATAAACAATTCTGAACCAGTGTCACTGAAGCTACCTTTCTACTACATTTATTCTATCTGCTGGCACTGCTCAGGAACACTAGTTTTTCCTGCTTTTACAATTGTTACCTAAGGCAGCAATACTTTTTACTTTTTTTATTTCACTTGACTTTCAATAATAAAAATTTTTTTAATTATTTGAAGGTGAATGTGATTTTTACAAAAAGTCAAATGTCAATAAATAAAGTGGATGATCTAGCCAAGAAATGAGTTTTGGTTAAGACATTTCAAATAAAAATGAGAAATAAAGTACTATTCCCTAAGAAATATTTTCACTAAGTCATAATCCACTGTTTTAAATTTAACCATCTGAGAACTGTAACTTAATTCTGGTCAACCTAATATGACACTAAATTGGTAAGCACTGTGCTAGGTACTTTTCTGTTCATCACTCAAAAGTTATAATCTTCGTAGATTATTCTTTCATGTATTCTTGTTAATCAAGTATTTTCTTTCTCATCTCAATTTAATTCTCCAGATGTTACTCTCTCCTAACTACCTGATGAATCAAATTTTTGCTTCTTTTAAACATTTATTCCATTCCCTTGCCTAAATGACTTCCTGCTTCATCAGGGAAAGTCTCCTTTGAACTAGTCAAAATGTCTGCACTACTATACTTCAATACCATAGGCATATTTTGACAGTAACAGATAATAATTTCATTCAGAGTTTAATACTCAAACTTTTAACACCGGTCCCCTATTGTTTTTATATGTAAATAAACAACTTAATTCAATAGCAGTATTCAAACATTACTAAGCCACTCTCACAACTCTTCTATGGTTAGGTTTTGTTTTGTTGGCAAGGGAGTGCAATGGAATGAGGGAGAAGCATACAAGGACAGTACAGAGAAGTGAAAATGTACGCAAAAGTATTCTGTATGAACATATACTGAAAGCATCTTAAAAGTCTCCATAATCCTACCACCCCACTGATCTATCAAAGGGATATATAAGACATGATTCCTTACAATTTACAGGCAATAAAGGGGAGACAGAAACAATTTAACTGATACCATGGGGATGTAAAATCCAGACAATAAGAGTAAGGATAATCATGTCAGTTTCTTCAACATCTGAAAAAGGATGGAGAAATTAACAAGAAACGTAAATTAGAAAAAGATCTATGAGATGTATCAACCAAAAACAATGAAGGACTGTATATAGATTCCAAGTCAAATTGTAAAAGAAAAAGAGACAATTAGGGAATTTGAATTATTAAGCAATATTATTGAACAACTAATGATATTAAGATATTATTAATAATTTTACTAGCATGAAAATAGTATAGTGACTTTTTAAAAGAATCCTTATCTCTTAAAAAGATATATATTGAAACATTTATGGAAAATATGAAGAAAAATATCACAGATACTTCCAAAAGTACTTACACAAGATATTAACATGTCTTAATATTTTTAAGTTCTATCGATCGCTTCACATATACACGTTCATTCTCTTAATGTATTTATAATTATCCAATCAAAAGTTAAAAGTTTTCAGAATACAACGTACCCGGACAGCTTGTTCCTTTTTGATGCCTTCTACAATATCGATAGGTTCTTTAACTATGGCCTCAGGAGTCTCAGCAGCAACATCTTCAATGTTGACACCACCTTGAGAACTTCCTATTAAAACAGGACCCTAGAAGGAGGGGAAACAGCCAAATATTTAGGTCTTATTTTGGACACATAAATAAAATACATAACCTCTTTGTGTATACTATCAGACTTATGAATCTATCACTCCTCATCTCCATTTTTAAATTTCCTTGAGAATTTACCCTTGTACCTCCTGCACTGTGACCCCTTATAAATTTTCAATCGAAATTAAAAAAAAAACCCAAAACCATGAAAAGGTAAAAGACAACAATGACTCACCTGCAGTGGAAAAATATTAAAAATATACACAAAACTTATAATAAGTAAGTTAATATGAACATATATATGAAATATAATCTATGCATTTTCATAAGAATTTAAGGGATACTAAAGTATTGTTTAGAAAATAGAATAAAACTATAAAAGCAGATTACTAATATTTAAAGAGAAAGTCCTACAAAAGATCCAAATTTTATAGTTCTTGTCCTACTGCAAGTCAATAAAAAAAGAGCTACCTACCTTGAAAGAATAGCTCTGGCTATTATCATAAACTATATAAGAAGGTTAAGATTCAAATACTAAATAATTGAAGTTATTAATGCTTTAAAAGTCCTCTCAAATCAATCAAGAAAAAACCTTCAAGCAAATTATCTGACAGATTTGCTAATTTACACAAAAATCTGAAAATATTCTTAGTATGCAAAGACAACTAAATTGTAAAACTATGTAACAAAAAATTATTTAGTAACACAAGAAATAATCCCTATAGTGTTATACAAGGAAAAAATGATATGAAATTCTGACTGTATTTTCAGTTGTGGTTTTTTTAAAGTATGTTTAAATTATACCAAACCATTATTCAAGCAGGAAAAAAAAAGATGGAAAATAAAAGATTAACTATGACTTTTTTATTTTTTCTTTTATTAAGCAATTTTCTTTAATTTTTAATAAGACTTGTTATTTTGTCATTATTTTCCAGAAATGTTTTAGCACGAACACATTATTCTTTTTTTAATAAGTAGTTCCATTATTTGCATAAATAGCTTTTAAATAAACTACTGGTAAACATTACAAAATTAAATATATCTTTAAAAGCTTGCCAGTATACATAAAATTCAGTCTTTTAAAAATATAATACATTGTTCTTTATCTAGAAAAAGTATGACTTCCATGAAACGAAAACTAAAAAGACTAATTTTATTCTTCTCACCTAGCACCAACTCTCTTTCAGTAATAAAATCTAGTGGATAAGGCCACCCAATGCAGTCCACATACATTCCAAGGACCTGGGTTCGAGACCTAGGACAGGGGCCACAACCAAGATTAGCACTAAATAAAATAAATGCTTCTTCCTCCTCTGATTTCCTGCCTGCCTGCTGCACCTTTTCTTTAAAAAGGACAAAAAAACAGGAGTACCCCAGTGGAGCAGGTCAATCGCCTCCAAAGGAGCAAGTCACGTACCCCTGGGTTCAAGTCCTGGGTCTAGGGGAAAGTAAACAGTATGAATAACTAAATAAAAATTAAATTAAATACTTCTTCCTCCCCTCTCTTCCTGCCTGTGTGCCAACTCGCCTTCATTCCTGCCTACACCCTGGTGGAGTGCTGGTTAGATCAGTCACCTTTGGTCAACAGAACAGTACACATACATCCCAAGGACCCTGTTCACCTTCATTTCTGCCTACACCTTTCCTTTAAAGAAGAAAAAAAAAAAGATGTAAAGAAAAGATATTGTATTCATTACTGTTTGGAGAACAAAATGGTTCTTTAAAATAAGGTAATACCCAAAGGAAAATAACTCTTAAGAGAGAGTATTAAGTGAAAACATGATTTTTAAAAAAGCACTGACATCCAAGGAGAAAAACTGGGAGGCTGAGGAACAGAGAATGGTGGGAAATTCATATTTCCCTGTATATATTTATACCTTTAAATGCTGTACTGTGCAGTTAGTTTTCAATATACATGTATAACAAAGAATTTGGCTAGCCTTTGTCCCCAGTGACTGGAGACAATGTCTAAACTCTATACTACATTTGAAAGTTTATGATAATGACATAACTCATAGTTGGGCCCTAGATAGTTAATATAAAGGAGATGACTCAGGTGAGCACTAGCCAGCCAGAGAGACCAATATGATTAAACAGATGGAACTCTGAGCCACTCGATATCAGTCCACCTTTGCGGAACCCAGGAGGACCTGGAGATAAAGGTCAACTGAGTGGCGAGTGAGTTAATCATACTACTTAACAAAATCAAAAACACTTTTGGACATCAGGATCAGCATGATGATGGAATAGGAAATCCAGACTTCACCATCCAACAAAAACCCTAATAACAATATATGCCCCAAAAGATTTTATGAGAATGCCAGAAACCAGTCAGAAGCTCCAGGACCCCCAGGCAATTTCAATTTCAACAAAATGGCTAATAAAAGTCCTTTACTTTCATTTTAGTCAAGAAAACAGAGAGAAAGCTCAGGAGAAATAACCCAGTGCTGAATTTCTCCATTGCAAGAGTGATAAAAGTGGAATGTACACCCAACCTTCCGGCTTCTCAGGAGGTGATCCAAGGAACTGGTTACTGCCTCACCTGACTTGAAGGGTTGACTGGGAACCTGCATGTCCTGGATGCCTAGATGCCACTGAGAACAAAAGAGAGCTCAGCAACTTGTAAAAGCACCACAGAACTTGCAATACTGAAGACAGAAAGCTGATACTGTTCCCCAAGGATGAAAAAGCAGACAGTTCTTGTCCTTTTTATTTTTTTAACATCTCAGAAACTAGAAAAAGAACTATATCCAAAGTTAGTAGAATAGAATTAGATCAGAAATAAACAGCACAGAAAAGAGAAAAAAATTTAACAAAAATCAGAGTTGGTTTGTTGCAAAGATCAACAAAATTGACAAACCCTTAGCTAGGTTAAGAAAAAAAGAGAGATTCAAATAACAAACACCAGATATGAAAAAGGAGACATTACAGCTGATGCCACAGAATAAGAACATATGAAACTTCCAAGGATAATTATACACCAACAAATCAGATAACCTAAAAGAAATTAATAAATTCCTAGAAATATATAAGCTAGCAATAATGAATTATGAAGAAATAAAAATTCTGAACAGATCTATAACAAGTTAAGAGACTGAATCAGTAATTTAAAAAAACCTCCTCCAAAAGTAAAGCCCAGAACTACTTGGCTTCACTGATGAATTCCACCAACTATTTAAAGAACTAAGGCCTATCCCTCTCAAACTTTTGAACTTCCAAATTCATTCTATGAGGTCAGCACTATTCAGATACCAAAATCAAAGATATTTCCAGAAAACTGCTAGCCAATATCCCTGATGAATAATGACATAAAAATTCTCCATAAAAGACTAGCCAAACCAAATGCAATAACACATTAAGTGTATTATACATGATAACCAAATGGGATTTATTACTGAAATGTAAAGATGATTAAAACATATAAAAAATCAATGTAGCACACCACAGTAACAGAATCAAAGTCAAAACCAATATGATCATTTCAATTGACACAGGAAATGCATTTGAAAAAATTCAATACCTTCACTGTCAACAAACTAGAAGTATTTCCTTGGCATAATAAAAGCCATATATGAAAAGCCCACAACCAATATCATACTTAGTGCTCAACAACTAAAACTTTACCTTCAACTATCAGGAAAAAGGCTACTTTAGTTAACTTATTATTAGAAGTCCTATTCAGATCAATTAGGCAATGAAGAGAAATAAGAAGTCATCCAAATAGGAAAGGAAGAATTAAAACTACCTCTTTTTGCAGGTGATATGATCATGTAAACATGTATGTTCATATATACCTATGCATGTACGTGGTAACCTTGAAGAGTCCAATTGTAAGAACTAATAAAAGAGCTCAGTAAAGTTACTGGATACAAAATATGTCTTACATTTCTATATACTAACAATGAACAATATAAAAAGGAAATTAAGAATATGATCCCATTTACAATATTTACAACAGCATCAAAGAGAACAAAATATTTAAGAATAAACTTAACCACGAAATGAAAGATTCATGTACTGAAAACTACAAAAATTGCTAATGTAATTTAAAAAGACAAAAATAAAAGGCAATTCATGTCCAAGGACTGGGAAACTTAATATTGTTAAGATGTCTAAGACTACTTAAAGTATTACATATTCAAAGTAATCCCTACTGAAATTGCAATGGCATTGTTTTCTAATACTATCTTTTTGTCATTAACTGTTTGCATAAACAAAAAATTTCTAAAAATTCAAATGGAAGATCCCAAAGAGCCAAAATAAATTTGAGAAAGAAAAATAAAGCTGGAGGTCTCATACTACTTAATTTCAAAATATATTACAAAGTGTTAACAATCAAAAAAGTACTGTTACGGCATAAAGATATGCAATAGAGACTAACTGAACAGAATAGAGAATCCAGAAATAAACTATCATGTGTGCCAAGGTTACTCAATGGGGAAAAACAGTCTTTTCACCAGTGTTGGGAAACTGGATACAGTCACAAGTCAAAGAAGTTGGGTCCTTACCTTACACCATATAGAAAAATCAACTTAAAATGGATGAAAGACCCCTATGTGAAACTATAAAATTCCTAGAAGAAAATGCTGGGGAAAAGCTTCATGACACTGGGATTGGTAGTAATTTCTTTGATGATAACAAGCACCATTTTTCCATCATCCAATTACATGTTCTTCATTTCTGAGACCACACCATAATGTTCTTTACCCTCCTTACTTCTCACCAACGTTGTATTCAGAATTATGCATGAATTCTCTAAGATGGAAGCTTTCTCTAGATCTCTCCTCTTCTTTCTGAACCCTCTCCAGAATTGCCTTTAAAAGTCCCTTCATAACAGTATCAGTTTTTTCTAATATGCATCTCAAAATTCTTCCATTTGCTACCCATTACCCAGTTCTAAAGTCACATTAGAATTTTTAGATATTTGTTACAATAATACCCCATTTCACATACCAATTTCTGTCTTAGTTCAGGCTGTTAAAACATCATACACTACATGGCTTAAAACATTTATTTCTCACAGTTAAGGTGCTGGCAGATTTGGTTCACAATGAGGGCCTTTTACCAAGCTTACAAATGTCCAACGTCTCCTTGTATTCTTACATGGCAGACAGAAAGGGAGCACTGCTTTTTCTTCCTTTTCTTATGACACTAATTTTATGGACGCTTCACTCTCAGGATCTCATTTAAACCTAACTACCTCTCAAAAACACTACCTCCAAGTTCAATTACATTGAGATTTAGTTCTACAACACGTGACTTTGGGACAAGAGGTGGGGAGTGGAATAAACATTCGACCTTTTCACAAAGGTTTGAAAAGGTTCTCAATATCATTAATCATTAATGAAATGTCAAAAGCATAATGAGATATTATCGCACATCTGTTAGGATGGTTTCTGTCAAAAATAAAAACAAAATAAACATTGGTAAGGATATGCGGAAATTGGAACTACTGACAAAAAAGTAAAATAGTGGAGCCAATTTTGAAAATTCCTCCAAAATTTAAATACAGAATTACCATATGACCCAACAATCCCACTTCTGGACAGATTGATAGATAGATAGATAGACAGACAGACAGACAGACAGACAGACAGATAGGTGATAGATAATCTGCAAAAGAATTGAAAACAGAATTTCAAGTAGATACACACACACCCATGTTAACTGCACCATTATTTACAATAGCCAAGAAGCAAAAGAAAACTGAATGCCCATCGACAGATGAAAGATAAAGACAATATAGTATACACACACACATATGTATATATACAACAGAATATTATTCAGCCATCGAAAAGAGATTCTGATGTAAGCTACAACATAAAGGAACCCTGAAGATAATATGCAAAGTAAAGTAAGCCAGTCGCAAAATGACAAATATGTATGATTCCACTTATATGAGGTATTTTAGTTACTCTTAAAAGTAGAATAGTGGTTGCTAGGAGTTTCAGTAGGGGTTGTTCAATGAACATAAGAGTTTTTATTTTGAAAGATGAAAAAGTTCTAGAGATCTACTGCACAACAATATGCATGAAGTTAACACTACTGTGCTATGCACTTAAAAACAGTTGAGATACTTCAGAAGCTGTGGTGTAGATATACTCAATGGAACCCTATGCAGTTGAAGGAAAAGATGAAATTGAGACCTTTGCAACAACCTGGACCAAACTGGACGGGATCGTGTTAAGTGAAATAAGCCAGAAAAAAAAAAAAAGTACAGAATGGTTTCACTCATATCTGGACTATAACAACAACGAAAAAGAACAAACCAACCCTAACAAAATTCACAGGACACAAGACTGTGACTAGCAGGAAGGTAGGAGTGGGGAGGGAAGGAAGGAGGAAACAGAGTGGTGACAAAGGGCACTAGAAGCATGCCCTGGTGGAGCAGTGATTAGGTCAGTCACCTCCAGGGAGCAAGTCACATACCCCTGGGGTTTGAGTCCTGGGTCCAGAGGGGAAACAACCACTGTGAATAACTAAATAAAAACAGAATAAAGATGCTTTCTCCTCCTTGCTCTTCCCGCCTGCCTGCTGCGACTCACCTTCATTCTTGTCTGTACCTTCCCTTTAAAAAAATAAAAAAGTAAAAGGGCACTAGAAATCAATGGTAGATGTGGTATTAAATACACATAGACTGGGGTGCACTTTCAATATTCTAGAGTGCAAACAAAAGAAATAATAAAATTGTATTAAAAAAGCTAAGATAGAATATTTTGACTCTTTTTTTACAATTTAAAAATACAGGCATGGCCTGGAAGCAGCAGTTAGGTCAATCACCACCAAAGGAGCAAGTCACATACTCCTGAGTTCAAGTCCTGTGTCTGTGGGGAATAACTAGTGTAAACAACTAAATAAAAATAAAAATAAAGATGCTTCCTCCTCCTCTCTCTTCATGCCTACCAGCCTACTCACCTTCACAGCTGCTGCCTGTACCCTTCCTTTAAAAAAACAAACAGCAAAAACTCTAGACCAGAATTTTGGTAAACTTCATGGTTGACAATAGTCTGCATAGTGTCACATGCCCGGAAGGTGATGTATCCCTGTAGAAACTTTATGCTTGGGACTCTCCTAGACTTTGCCCTATATATTACTCCATTCAGTTGATTTACATCCTTTGACTATAATAAAAACGATCATTAATTACAGTGTTTTACTAAGTCCATGAGTCATTCTAGCAAATTGTGAAATCTGAGGAGATATTAAGAACTCCCAAAATTGGAACCAGCTTATCAGAAATGAGGGTAACCTAGAGACCTCAAGCCTGAGGCGGATGGCTCAAGTAAGGGCAGTAATGTAGAGGACTGTATCCTTAACCTGTAACGTTTGGCCCAACTATAGGAACTTGGGGTCTTAAGTCACTGCAACACGCACAAAAAAATTTAAATAAAAAAATCCATTTATGCTTTCTAAGAAGAAAAAAAAGATTGGTTATCAAGCCTCAGTAAAGAAGTATGTTTGAAATTATAGTCTAATTTTCAGTTTCTCTATAAATGTCAAATGAAAAGGTATTTATTCTTTACTTCTCTAGCAAGGTATTTCATAATAATAAGCTTTTATATAGCTCTAAAGAGAAAAGGAAAAAACTCGTATTTAAGAACCTGTTACACTAACTACCCTCATGCTACTAAAGCAGAATGCAAAAAAATGTACAAATAACTATAAAATATAATTTTATTCAACAGAAGAGGTAGAACTCAATAAACTTTTTAAATATTTGAGGATTTACTTTTAGTTTTCCTTTTTATAACTACTGATAAGAAAAATAAAGAACCACATAGAAGGAAGTACAAGTGGGGGAAATAAAGATAACATTAAATTTTCTCTAAAGTAATGATGAAGTCTTGTAGAGCTAGCTGTAAGTTTGAGAAAAGGATAAGAAAATATATGTGAAATAACAATATACCAAAGAAAATGAATAGCTTCTCTTTTTACTAATTCTATGAACAATTACAAAGAAACACCAAAATTTGTAGCCAAAGTCAGAAGAAAACTACCATGGTTTTACTACTCATACTACAAAACTTTTAGTCTGAATTATCACTCTGTATTAATTTTGCAAATAAAATAAACATTTTTTCATAATAAAATTCAAATAGTTCTCTGAAATTTCAAATTCTTAAACTCAAACTTGATTCTTTTCCCTAATGCTTTCACATGTCTTTAATAACACATATATTCAGGGTGTTACATTATCTTTAATAAATATATTCAGTTTGCTATATTTACTCCAATTAAGATGAGTATCTCTAAATATTCAATAGTTTAAGACTCATATCTCAAATTGCTCAGGCATAATATACTTTGTATATGGTTATAACAAAAGTATAAACATAATAACTAACAAAACGATAAATATTGATATATAATATAAAAAGGAAAATAATATAATTTTTACAAATGTGTAATTCTAATGTTATTGTCATAGGTTTTCTAAAGTATTTGCGAAACCAAATTCTATCATATAGAGAACCCTACATAGTAAAGACATTAGTTACAAATAAAACAATGCTTCTTATTTCATAGCCTGAGTGGGCTTTTACTAGCACTGGTGTTATACCTTAAGAAAAACTTTTGTATAAAGTTATAAAAAGATACTTTATAACATTAAAAATTACTAGATTTAATCAATATTGGGGAAAAATTTCAATATAAAACATAGCTACATTTTAAAGTTGTTTATATAAGAAAACCATTTTCTTGATCCTCAAAATTCTACGATCAAATACTTAGCACGCTTCCAAATTTGTACAAAACTTACTTCAAAAGACAAGCTAGTTACCATAGAGATTCACTTGTAAAAAGTTAACCAATGCACTCAAAAAGTCAGTATAGTATAAAATGATTATCAATACTTTCTCCAAGTACCAGGTATATAAAAGGATCTCTCTTCACTTGATGCCTTAAGTTTACTTTTTAGGTTCCACAAAGATAGGAGAATAGAACTAGGGTCATGCTCCTGAGAATCATATTGTTTGCTACTGAATATCACCCTTCAACTTACCAAATGCCAAACCACCTAATAAACAAACCCCAAGCTATAAAAAACACCAAAAGTTTGAAAAAGAAAAGAAGCAGCCAAGGATACACATTCTCAGCAGGTTCTGAGACTCCCTTTGATTAGAATATCTTACTCAGCTAGAAATTATTTGTTCAGTCAATGGAATCTAGATGAATCTGATTATTTAAACTGCTCTTAGAAAACTCTTATCCAAACCAGTAACTTGGAAATCCTGCAGAATTTATTTTAGTAGGGTTTTGACACCCCTCTTTTTTACCAAAATATTATGCATCAAATTTTATGACATAAGCCATGCTGTTTTTATATGACACAAAAATATTGTGCTCATGACCTATGCAAATAGATATGTATCTAATCTCTTCAGTCATTCCCATACAAATAAAATAAGCAACTTTCTATACAATTAAAAAGTTAATAAATTCATTCTAACTATATAATATCTATTATTACTCACCTGAAATGACCTTTCCATTGTTATTGCAAAATAGTATTCTCTCCTGGGATATCTTCTCTCACAAACCAAAACTTCATTGCATATTCTGCCCTTTTCTCCCGTTTGCTTGGTAAATAACTTTTTCCCAATCATTTGTGAAGAAACAGCTTTTGCTTCTTCTGGGCTGAAATTTTTAAAAATGACTCAAATTCTTTTCTCCAACTGAGAAAAACACACATGATAGCCAACATCGTATCACACCAAATATTTAAATCTGTATTTTCATCAATTCAATAATGAGTATCTTTTACAACATATACTTGTTTCTTTAATAATGACTGATTTTCTTTAAAAAACATTACTTACGAAAAAACTATCTTCACTCCTCCTTTGAGGCCACTTTCAAATGTTCCTTTTCCTCTACCACCAGCTAAAACCTGTGCTTTTATCACAACATCTTTTGAACCTAGGGGAAAAAAACAATTTCATTAGATAAGACACATGGAGAAACATGCACAACACAATATTCTGCAATTAAGCATACAAATTAAGTGGTATTATTAAATATAGTAAAATCTCATTTACCTACAATGCCAAAAAAATAAAGCACTACATGTATGTAGATGTTCTATATTTAAAACACTAAAAACATTCACCACCTAAAGAGCCACAACTCAAAAAAAAAAAACAAAAACAACTATTCATGTTAAGCCATACCTTAAAGCACACTGAAAATAATTTTACCTTTCCTGGACATGTTAAATATACTTTAAATACTTTGGAAAGTATTAAAAGCACAAAATTGAGACTCAAATGTCCTCTAACATTTCCCTTCCTCACTCTCCAAATGTAAACGAACTTGCTATGCAGTGAAAAATTGAGTTATACTACTTTGAGCAGAAATATACCATGACATAATGGAAAAATGCCATTATTGATCACTATTGATACTATTTCACATTATCCCACTAACAGAAAACTCTGCTGACAAACTTTTTGAGCCATCCTGTTGTGAGGAGCACTGCTGGGAGTTAAGGTATATTTATCAAAAAATTCCAGAACGTTCTAAGTGTGAAGATGGAAGCTCTTATTGGAGAAAAGGCACCCCCTACTGCATTTATCAAGTGGAGAGAGGACTCTCACCTAATCAGATAAAACAACCAAATCAAGGAGGAAACAAAGGCACTTGGTGATCAAATAAGAAATGATCTAAAGTATGCATTTAAATAATTATTACAAATGAATGTTTTGAAAATTAATATAAATGAATCTACACTGAAAATGTAGAAATTTAGGTCAAAAGATAGCCCAATGAGTCAGAGAAGGTAGTATTGAAAAAAAAGAAACAAAAAAACTTTCTAATATTCCATATCCATTCAGTCAGGAAAGTACACTGGCTCTATCTTCAAAATGTATCCAGAATCTTGACTATTCCTTATCATCTCCAGTTTGAATCCTGGTCGCAATCACCATTATATTTCACATAGATTACCCTTGTTCCCAATAGGATATTCTCAAAGCAGCAGCCAAAGTGATCAAATCATTCTTCTACTTAAATGGTGGACTTAGAGCCCATTTCACCCAGAATAACAGTCACAGTCCTTAAAAGGCCTTTACCCTTTTTATGTCCTTTATCCTCCTAATGGCTCACTCCATGGTGTCCGCTGTTTTGGGCATGTTCTTACCTTCACAACCTGCCTCTAAAGCTTGCTCTGCCTGGAATAATCTTCATCTAGCTATTGTTTGGGGAAAGGTCCTCATTCCCTTTGATTTTTTCTTTAAAACTCACATTGTTCAAAGGCTTACCTTGCCTAATAAAATACCTTCCCAGTTGCAATCAATTCCCCTTAATCTACTCCACTTTTCTGTCCAACATCAATCATCATCCTCAAACATAATATAATTTTCTCCTGCTACAGTCTGTTATTTTGCTTTATTACTAGAATCACAGGTTCCAGAAGAAATGAATGTCTACTGTGTTCACTGATGCCTACAAGATCCTAGGAGGGTTCCTAGCACACAATATTTCTGAATGTTGAATAAAACATTTTAAAAAGGAGATAATTCTTATAAATCTAGATTTATAAGAAATACCGAGTCATGCAATTGAGAGCTAATTAGAAGGACCTTGTTCACATAGATCCTTTTCAATTTGTCACAGTTCCCACTATTCCCAAGTGATAACTAATATGAGAAGATTAGAGGAAACTTAGAAATTTCCCTAAAACTAACAATATATTTTCTTATTTAGAAGATAACAGAGACTATAGCAAATAGAGTTCATGCCCAAATTAAAAGGAGCATTCACTATTTTACCTGTTTCTGATTATCTAAGTTACGGTTTTCTAGTACTTTAGAAATATTCATTTACATCCAAAGAGTAACTGTAATCCAAATATAAAAATGGTCAATAACTAAAACTGGTGCTTTGCTAGGCTAAATTTAAACATTCGTATGTATTAACTGGGAACTTAACATACTTGTCTTTATTAAGCAAGAGAAATGAGGTTCTACTTTTCAAAACAAATTTATGAAACAAAAGTTCTTCCCCAAAACCTCAATTTTCTTTCCTTAGGAATATATGGTCCTTAAGGGCAGAGATGATTTTTCAAAAATCCCTTCTAAATAAATCCCATCATGACCAAAGAAAGCCAAAAGAAAAAAAAAATTAATGACATACAGTCTCACCAACTGGTTATATCCCATAATCATTATCTTCTGGCATTAATGATTCAACTAAAAAAACAAAATGTCCTCTGCCTTCACAAGCAGTTATGAAATGTATTTTTTAAAAGATTAACATTTCTCTCCTCTAGATTTCCGCTCCTCATTAAAGGCTCACCCTTCCAGCTCATGCAGCTGAGATGCTGGTCTGCAGACCATGAAAAGCCCAAGGTCCAAGTTTGTGACCAGGGGATGGGGTGAAAAACAAAACAAATTGAATAAATAAAGATGCTTTCTCTTCCTCTTCTTTCCTTCCTTAAATGTTTTTTTCCTCCTCCTCTCCCTTCCTTTCTCTCTTTGGGAATAAAAAAAGTCCTCATTAGTCACTAATCCTACTCGCATAGTATAACCAACATTTGCACTGCTCTTTGACAAGAACACATTTTACAGAGGAATAAGATGCCTTCTGTTCCAAGAGGCTCACAGTCAGAGATAGCTATCTTCCCCTGGCCCCTTAGAACATGCCAGAAATACATACTGTTTGAGTGCATCCTGCGTTTATTAACAATTCTTTCTTCCATAACTAAGAAACATCACAATTTTTTTACGGAATAAAGAAATCAAGAGATTGACATCCAAACAA
Source organism: Solenodon paradoxus (assembly GCA_004363575.1). Taxonomy (NCBI): domain Eukaryota; kingdom Metazoa; phylum Chordata; class Mammalia; order Eulipotyphla; family Solenodontidae; genus Solenodon; species Solenodon paradoxus. The sequence goes on along the minus strand of RJWH01000483.1, from coordinate 437,717 downwards.
ATTCTACTGCCTTATGAAAGAGTTTCTATGAAAATTATTTTTCTAACAAAATTATGACTAAGTGAGAAAATATTTGGAAAACTAACAAAAGAAAACCAAATAGTTAGCAAATAGAAAAAGAAATAGCTTTTGCTGATTTCATTCTATACAAGATAGGACCTAAACATTGATTTGGGAAATATTTTGTACTTTCAGAATCATTTGAAAAAAAGAATTGGCAAACAAGCAATGAACCCCACCCCCCTCCAAAAAAAAAAAGGAATCACTTGGGGTATACCCTGGTGGAATAGCAATTTGGTTCACTACCTCCAGCCAAGAGCACAATCCACATACATCCCAAGGACACAGGTTTGGGTCCTGGGGCCAGGAGGAACAACCAGGATGAACAACTAGAATAAAAATAAATAAAATCCTTCTTCCTCCTCTCCCTGCCAGCCTGCCTACTTGCCTTCATATTGCCTGCATTGCTTTCCTTTAAAAAAAAAAAAAAAAAAATCATTCACGACATTAACCAAACAAACAAAAAAGAGTAGGATATTCACACAGTGAAAGGATTTGAAATTCATCCATAAGGACAGGTCAGAATAAGAAAATGCTATATTTTCTCAATGACAATTCCAGATTTTCCTCCTTTCTCCTTTAGATATTGAAAGTGTGAGTCACATGCATTAGAATGAATCTCAAAGAGGTAGGTATTAAAAAGTAGCCTTTGTAAAACAGAAATACAAAGTACAATCATAAGTTTCTTTAAACCTTTACCTTTAAGATCCTCTAATACATGGCATTTAAAAGGTAAAAAGTATGTCTTTTACCATGTACAAGTCTGAACCACAGGTCACTATTAATTAACAAAAATTTCAACAAAATTAGCATGAACTTATACAAGGCTTTTGCTGAATAAAAAGAAATTTGCTTATAATCTAATTTTTTAAACAGAAATTTTTTCTGTTAACAAAAACAAAAAAATTAATGAAATGAAATGTAAATGAAAAGGCATCTTTCCAAATTAAGGAAGTCATGGCCATTTAATTCAAAAATATAACTTATAGTATATTACAATTTTCTGAACTTGTATATGGTCTCACTCACTTCTGAAAGAAAATTCCATTCAAAAAACAAGTAAGTACAAACCAAGAAAAAAAACTTCAAAATCTTTAAACATTTTAAATGTATCAGATCTTTCTTGAAAAACTAATAAAAGCAATGCCTTCAAATAAGCACATCTAAAGCTATTTTATTACTTGACTATACATACGAAACAGATTAATTATACTAACCTATATAAAACTGGTGGGATTTTAAACAATGATAAAAAGAAAATGCAGTGTATAGAAGTACATTACTCATTATCATGTTCTTGTAGTAAATCCTTAAGAATACAAACTAAATTATATTTTCTAAAGTTTAATTATTTGTTAATTTTGAGATTAAAAGATTAAAATTAAAGATATTAAGGATTGCCATCAACATGGATTTGGGATTCCCAGTCTCAGGGGATAAAAAGGGCCAAGGCAGAGGGGATGAAGCCTCTGGAAGAACCAATGCTCCCAGATTGCTGTTCTTAAAGCAGAGAGCCTGCCCAGCAGGACCAAAAGACACGGAGTTGGGGGACAGTGTCTGGGTATAGGACAGAAGGATGACCAGCACCCTGGTGAGCTGAGTAGAAGCCCTGAGGTGAAATTACACAGGGACACCACCATAACTTGAAGGCAATTAGGGGAACCCTTACCCTTACCTGGTTCCCACCATACTGTACTGGAGCCATAGGATACCGCCCCACCAGAAATCCTGCCCCCAGGTTTAAATAAAGATAGTCTCCCTGAATAGAGGAACCTTCAACACTACAAACTAGCACAACCCTCTGAGTGGAGGCAGAACTGCAGCCTGATTGTTGATTGTGGGCCAATGACAAGGTGGTTGCTACTATTTAGACCTGTTTAGACCTCTGCATTCCCCACACAAACTCGAACTTCACAGGGTGAGCTCTCTAGCCCCAACACAGGGTACACCTAAGAACTTCAACAAACCCAACCAGAGATGATGCCACACAACTCAAGAATTCCCAGTGCTCAAACCAAGACACAAGCTTATTTGTTGCAAGTCAACACCCTACACAACAGTATCACTGAAGAGAAATCTAACCCAGAGAAACATAAAACAGAATGCCAGAGTGAAGACACAGAGAAATATACATAAAATGATGGATCCAATTAAACAAGGGGTGGGGGGGCCTGCAACGGAAATGAGGTTACCCACAGGGAATAGGATGCAGTGGGAAGGCAGGGGCAAGTGGTGGCAAAACTCACAGGACAATGGTGAAGAACATTTGGTGACTTGGTGGAGGACAGGATGTGTTGACACGTTTCTAAGGAATAGGGAACCTATACATATGAGTTTATTTTAATGTATAGAATAAGTTACAATTAAAAAATGAAAAATTTAAAAAAAAATCCTTGGGAGGAAGTCTTAATACAACAAACATGCAAACTACTTGAGGATGAATTTAGGAAAACACTGATAAACATACACATGGAAATCAAGAAAACAATACAGGAAGAAAAAGAGAATGACAAAAACTGGATGTAAGAATGAAGCAAGATGTCAAAGAAATGAAGAGCACAACAGCTGAACTAAAGAACTCAATAAAGAGGAAAAGAGAATGACAAAAACTGGATGTAAGAATGAAGCAAGTAATGTCAAAGAAATGAAGAGCACAACAGCTGAACTAAAGAACTCAATAAAGAGGCTCAAGAGTAGGATGGATGAAGTATCCAAAAAAATCAAAGAGCTGTGACAGGGCATAGAAATGCACTCAAGCGAATCAACAAAGAGAAAAAAGAATGAAAAGAAATGAAGACAGCATTCAAGATCTATGGGATAAACTCAAAAGGAACATCTGCATCACAGCCCAGAAGGAGAGAAAAGGTGACAGAAACTGTATTTGAAGAAATAATAGCTAAGAATTTCCCTAACCTGAGGAATGAAGCAAGCCTCCAGACCCAGGAAGCTCAAAGAGTTCCAAACAAAAGAAAACCATACAGGTACATTGTCATCAAAATGTCAATAATACAAGATAAAGGGAGATAAGAGCAGTTAGAGAAAAATGAGTCACAACGAAGTAGTCTCCAAAGACAGCAGATTTCTCAAATGAAACTCTAAAGGACAGAAAGGAATGGCATGATATATTCAAAGTGATAAAATAAAAGAATTTTAAATCTAGGGTGCTATACCCTGTGGACTATCATTTAGAGCTGAAGGAATGATTTAAAAAAAAAAAAATTTTCAAATAAGCAAAAGTTAAAGGAATTCTTCACCACAGAACCAGCTCCACAGAAAATACTAAAGGACACTCTAAAAGTATAAATAAACCCCTTAAAAACAAAGAGAGCAAAATATAAAAAGTAGGGAGGAAGAGAGAATAAAAATGTGGATGGCTAGAATGACTAGAAGACTAACATTTTTTCAAATAAAAATAGAAAATAAACATAGAATTCTTAATGCTAACCTCAGGGTAATCTCAAAACACATCTCCAGGGAAAAAGCAAAGAAGAAAACAAAAAGGGAAACCAATCAAAATATAACTACACTCAACCTACCTAAAAAGAGAAAGAGGAAAACAAAGGCACTGTCTGGAACAACACAGAAGACAATTACAAAATGGTGACAGATAGTTACATACCAATAATCACTCTAAACATCAATGGATTGTACTCATCAACCAAATGACAGAGTAGTCAAATGGATTAAAAAGCATAACCCAATCTTTCGATGCATTTAGGAAACCCACATTTTTTCAAAAGAAAAACAGGTGCAAAGTCAATGATTGGAAGAAAACAATACAGTTGAATGGCAACCAAAAAAAAAAAAAAAAATCACGAACAGTTATAGCTATATTATAAAAGAACTTCCAACTAAGAAGACAGAGAAAGATATTATATACAGGGTCAGAACAGCAAGAGAACATAATGCTTATTAATATACACACACCAAATGAAAGAGCATCAAAATATATTAAACAAGTATTATTAGAATTGATGAGAGACATAGACAACAACAAAATAATAGTAGGAAACCTCAACACCCCACTTATAACAATAGACAGATGAACCAGGAAAAAATTAACATGGAAATGGCAGCTTTAAATGACCATTCAAAACTAATGGATATATACCAAACAATTCATCCAATGACTGTAGATTACACTTTCTTTTTAAGTGTGTCATAGAACATTCTCAAGGACAGACCATATGTAGGGACACAAACATGTCTCAACAAATTTACAAAGAATGAAATCATACCAAGCATCTTCTCTGACCACAATGGCTTAAACACAAAAAGAAAGTTGGAAAACCCCAAGTGAACCAGAGACTAAGCAGTATGCTTCTAGATGACTCAGATAAAGGAGGAAATCAAAAAAGAATTTACAAAAAACTTAAGAGACAAATGAGAATGAAGACACAAATTACCAGAATATATGGGATGCTGCAAAAGAAGTACTAAGAGGGAAATTCATTGCAATCCAGTCCTACCTCAAGAAAAAAGAAAAACCTCAAATGAATAACCTAATCCTACATTTAAAGCAACTGGAGAAAGAACAAAGCCAAAAATCAGTAAAATAAAGGAAATAATCAAAATTTGAGCAGAAATAAACGAAATACGAAACAGATATTCCAGAAAATCAATGAAACCAAAAGTTAGTTCTCAAAAAAAGAAGAGGGAAAATTCTCAAAACTAGAGTCAGAGTCAGAAATGAAAGGGAAGAAGTTACAGCAGATACCACAGTAACACTGAACCTGGAAGAATTGTAAAACCTGAACTACGATAAAGATATTGGAGAAGTAATCAAAAGAATCCCTAAAAATAAAAGCCCAGGGGTATGCTTTTGTGGAGTAGTGGATTACTGAGCTGCCCTCCACTGAGAGAACAGGTTATATATCCCAAGGACCCAGGTTCAAGACCTGAGGCCAGAATAAAAACCAAGACAAACTACTAAACAAAATAAAGTTCCTCTTCCTCTTCTCTCTTCTGCTTGCCTGTCTCTGCTTGCCTGCATTTCCGTTTAAACCTTTCCTTTAAGAAAATAAAATAAAAAAGTCCAGGGCCAGATGGCTTTTCTAATAAGCTTTATCAAACCTTCAGAGAAGAATTAATACCTATCCTTCTCAAATTCTTCCAAAATATTGAACAAGAAACACTTACGAACACTTTCTATGAGGTTAACATCACAATGATATCAAAAGCTGATAAAGATGTCACCAAGGAAAAATATTACAGACTTGTAGCTCTAATGAACATAGATGCAAAAATTGCAAACAAAATATTAGCAAACTGAATCCAACGATGCAGCAAAAGGATCATTCATCATGACCAAGTAGGATTTATCCCAGGGATTCAAGAATGCCCCTTGTAAGATCTCCCACCAGCTTTGCACTTGAGAGATGTCAAACCAAATGCAGGCAAGCAGAGACAGGCAAGCAGAAGAGAGAAGAGGAAGAGGAACTTTATTTTGTTTAGTAGTTTGTCTTGGTTTTTATTCTGGCCTCAGGTCTTGAACCTGGGTCCTTGGGATATATAGCCTGTTCTCAGTGGAGGGCAGCTCAGTAATCCACTACTCCACAAAAGCATACCCCTGGGCTTTTATTTTTAGGGATTCTTTTGATTACTTCTCCAATATCTTTATCATAGTTGGTTGTATAAATCTATTAAGGTAATACACCGTATCAACAAGAACAAGGAGAAAAAACACATTATCATATCAACATATGCAGAGAAAGCTTTTGACAAGATCCAACACCCATTTATGATAAAAACCTTGCATAAAATGGGAGCAGAAGGTACCCACCTCAACACAATAAAGGCTAAATATGATAAACCCACAGGCAAAATCAGACAATCGCAAAAAAAATGAAAGCATTTCCTCTAAGTCACGAACAAAGAAAGTCTGTACAGTCTTACCACTGCTACTTAACATCATACTGGAGGCCTTAGAGCAACTACGCAAGAAAAAGAAATGAACAGGAAAGGAGGAAGTAAAACTATCATTATTTGAGTGACATAATTATATATAACGAAAGCTGTCAAAACTAAAAATAAAACTGTCAAAAAACTACCATAATCAATGAATACAGTGAAGTGTCAGGCTACAAAATCAATGCACAAAAAAGTGTTGCAGTTTTATACGCAAACAACACATTAGAAGAAAAGAAAATCACACCATTTAAAATAGAAGTAGAAAGAATCAAATAGAACATACTTAAAAAAGAGGTGAAAGACCTGTACAACGAAAACTGAAAGTTCTTCTTTAAAGAAACAGAGGAGACACCATATCAAGAAGAACAAAGAGAAAAACCACATGATTATATCAAAAGATGCAGAGAAAGCTTTGACAAGACCCAAAACTCATTTATGATAAAAAAAAAATAACTCCATAAAAAGGGAATGGAAGGGGTATACTGCAACATAATAAAGGCCATATATGAAAAACCCACAACCAACATCACAGTCAATGGCAAAGGATCAAAGAACACAATGGAGAAAAGAAAGTCACTCCGATAAATGGTGTTGGGAAAACTGGGCAGTCATATGCAAAAGAATGAAGCTTGACCACTCACTAACACCATTCACAAAAATTAACTCAAAATGGAATAGAGACTTGGACATAAGACCGGAAACCATAAAATTCTTGGAAGATAACATAGAAAAGACTTTCCATGACATCAGCCTCAGAGATGTCTTTGGGGACTCAACTACAGCATCAAGGGAAACAAATATAAAATAAACAATTGGGACTACACCAAATTAAAAAGCTTCTTTGCAGTGAAAGAAAACATCACCAAACAAAAAGACAACCTACTACGGGGAGAAGAAATTTGCACTTCATATTTCTAACAAGGGCTTCATATACAAAAATCATAAAATGAGTCATAAAACTCAGTAACAGAAAAAAAGGCAACCCTGTAAAACAAATGGGAAGAGGAATTGGAGAGACATTTTTTCAAAGAGGATGTATAGACAGCCAACAGGCACATGAAGAGGTTCCTACTTACTGGCTATCAGGGAAATGCAAATCAAAAAAACTATGGGATACCACCTTACACCTAAGAGACTGGCTATTATCCAAAAGTCTGGAAACAACAAGTGCTGGAAAAGATGTGGAGAAAAGGGAAAACTTTTATACTGTTGGTGGGAGTGCAAACTGGTGCAACCCCTATGGAAAACAGTATGGCAATTCCTCAAAAAGTTTAAGATAGAAATCCCATATGGCCCAGCCATCCTACTTCTGGGTGTTTAGCCAAAAGATACAAAAATACTAATTTGCCGAGATTTTTGAATCTCATGTTTACAGCTAAGAACTGGAAACTACCTAAGTACCCAAACTCAGATGAATGGACAAAGATGATGTGGTATAATACACCCAATGGAATACTACATAGCCCTTAGAAGAGTTAAAAATCCATTCATCTGAATCAATACAGATGGATCTAGAGATTATGCTAGGTGAAATAAGTCAAAAGAAGAAACTTACTCATTGGTAGAACGTGAACAGACAAAACAAAGCCAACCTTTAGACACTTGCAATAAACTGAGATTACCAACAAGGAATGCAATGGGAGGAGGGGGCAAGAGATAGTGGGGCCACTGGAAAACGATGAGGAACACTTGGTGATTCAGTGGAGAACACAATGTGTCTGACATATATCTGAGGAATGAGGATACCTCACACATGGGGAACTGTTACACATAACAGTTTATTTTAATTTGTAAAACAAAGTTACTACAATGAAATACTAAAGAAGTTAAAAACAAGCATGCCCTCATGGTCTAGCAGGTTAAAACCAGGGCCAATCCACATACATTCCAACATGTGCAGTTCAAGACTAGGGGCTGGGAAGCAACGGATGATGAGCAACTAAATAAAATAAATAAAGTGCTTCTTCCTCTTCTCTCTTCCTTCCTGCCTGCCTATTGCATTCACGCCTGCCTGTACCTTTCCTTTAAGAATAAAAGAAGTTTAAAAAAAAAAAAAATCATCATAGTCACCATCTTTTCCTTCCGCATAGTTAAATAGTCCAACTAAAACTAGGAATTTAGCTTCCTAATGGCAATATACATGATTCTTAAGTTACTAGCACTATGGGAACTCATCATAATCTCATAATAGTATTAGAATGCCAACAATTAAAAAAATTCTGTCTTCTCTTTTAAATAAATATAATGTTTTAATAAAAGTTAAACATTGTTATTAAACCAAAAGTAAAGTTCTTATAGTATCAGAACTCCCATGTCAAGGCGGCATAAGTTTTTCTCAATTTAGTACCTAATTTTTTGGCAATTGCATAAACTTCATCTGGTGTCTTGGCCACATGTCCTTTGGGAATGGAGACGCCAGCTTCTTGCAACAATTCCATACTCATGTATTCATGTAGTGAGAGATTCCTTTGCTGTTGCTGCTGTACTTGTAGTCCATTTTTGTTAAACAATCCAGAACTTCCCAAAACCTAGAGAAAATAGGGACATATTTATATATGACAGTGATTAGACAATCATTCTTGTTTAAAACACCTTCACAAAATAACTGCTTCTCTAGAGTAATTGTTTCTTCAAAATTATAAAAAAGGTTATAATAAATCATCAAAACATGCAAAGTATCTAAATAACAGAAAATTAAATTAATCTATCAGCTAAATATCTAATGTGACCCACGTAGCTTTAACTATTTCCTCATTATCTTTCATTTGGGGTTTACTACCGTAACTCTAATGACTTAGTGAGCATATATACTTCAATGTCAAATTAAGCAGATCTAAAATAATCTCTTTTCCACCAAAGAAAAAACCTTGCTAACTTCCTCTGTCTACCATTCCTCCAGCACCTAACAAGTTGACTGGCACTATATATGTGATAATTTGGTATCATTACAGTTTCAAACATTCAAGTCTCAAAAATCTAGCTTCATCTGTAGTGGATATTATAGAGTGCTGCTTAGAGCCCCACTCTAGCCCCAGCTGCTAGGTACTGGCTGCTGATAGTTTTCAGCTGAATCCTTTCATTGGTGCCTCTCTGCCTTAAGTCACACCTCCTTCCAATTATCAACCTACATGAATAACTGGTCAATGGGGATTAGAGAGCCATAGAAAGACTTAACACCTCATCCCAGTTGGAACAATTCAGAAGGGTAATCCTAGTTCCAGATCTCCCACAGGAATGGCATTTACCAATAATCACAGTTCTACTTCTTCCTCTTCTCAATTCTCCTTCCTTCACTCTCCCACAGATTACTTTCCAGTAGACTTCCTCTGTGAAACTTTCCATCTCACAGCCTACAAACATCATCTCAGAGGTGTATCTGCCAATCCTCTATAACTCCTTCTAAATGATTCTCTTAATAGGTAACTGACTTACAAACCCAGTTCAGGTTTTTGTCCTTCACCAAAGGACTACAGAGCATTCAAGACAGCAGTATAAACTACAAACTCTTCCCTTTTTCAGTCTATGAAGAAAAGCCATTCATCCAATTATGTATTTATTGAGCATGTAGGCATTGGAAATAAAGCAGTGAACTTAATGAAATCCTTACATTTGCATTCTAGTGTGTATTTGGATTTGAGGGGAAAACGCACAACCAATATAATACGCTGGATAGTGGTAAGAAGAATAAGGAGACAGAAAACAATGGACACAAGGAGTGCTATTTTATACAGAAGTGTTTTCTCCTCTAATATGTCCCTAAGGAGAGCTAAGTCAGATTTACTTTTTCAAAAAGAAATAAGGTGTCCATCTGCTAACTTATAAATCACTGCTGAAACAGAAAGGAGTATTTGAGCTGGTCTTTCAGCTTCCTCTGGCAGGGCCACAACAATGAGAAGGAAGTTCCTCAATAAGATCTCTAGCATCTATTAGTCCAAACACTCCACTAAGTTAGAGCTTCATTTTAATCCATCAAAACAACACATAAAAACATCTTCCTCTTTCTTCAAAATTCCTCAATTCAATCAACTTTATATAGCAATATGCAGAACTATCATAAGAATTTAATTTAGAGGAACATTGTCATCTATTTATAAAAAGGGTTCATGAATCATTTGCAGTAAATTTAACTGGATAACATTTCACCCAAGTAGATCAATTCCCTGATTTAGTGTCACTTCAATAGCATTGAAGCCAGCAATCTCTCAATGTGTTTAGTATACATCTAACTTCTGAAATCCCAGGAGTGCTTAAGTCTACCAAAAAAGCATATGTAAGAAGGCTTAGAGTGGGCTTACTCATAATAGACAAAAATAGAAATGACCCAACTGCCTATCAATGGGGAAATGGATAAACTGAGGTATAATCATATAATAGCAGAGTACAGAGCAATTTTTTAAAAAGTAACTGCTCACAAACAATGGATTAACCTCACAAACATAATTTTGAGGGAAAGAAGTCTGACCTAAAAGTACATACGTGTATGGTGTCTTTTTATATAGTTCAAAACCAGTCAAAAATTTGCTAGAAGTAAATTTAGTGATTACCTTCTTTTGGGGAGAACTAACAGAGGACACGGGTGCCTTCTGAGGCACAGGACAAAAGATACAGAGAAACTAGAAGAGGATCAGATAATGAAACAAAATGTTTTAAGAGAATTTGCGAAACTCAATGTGTAACCTTAAACGAGTTTCCTGAAGTTGTCTCATCTACAAAAGCAATGGGTTAAGGATTAAGGTCCTTCCAAATTCTAAAAATATATTATTTAATGCAAGGGTGGAAGAGAAGATATGTTAGGCATCTCCATATAAAGAGACAAAAAAAGCTTTTTAAGAGAATTTCCAAAAAGGATAAAGATTATAATTAGAATAAAAACATGCTCACCAAATCCTCATTTTCTAAAAACTAGACAAGCTCCCTTGACGACAAAAAGGAAGTTCAAGACAAAGAAAAGGAATCACTTCTCCTATTACTAAGGAAACTCACAGATTTCACTACCTCCAGGCTAAAAAAAGTATGAACAGATTTCTTTTTGCTTTTAAATCTAAATCAACTACTTTATGGCATTTCTGAGGAGTTACTTCAAAATACAACCTAAAACTCCGGAATAGTCTGATGAAGACAATCATGCTTTCCCCACATGTTTCTTAGTAGGCTGACTGTAAAGAATATGTCAATTCCTATTTTCTGGAAAAAAATTGTAGAGCACATTCATGCACTTAAACTTGATGCCATACAGTTCCGAAATTAAACCTAGGCTTTGGCCTTACCTGCTTCCTGACCCAGCTCAAATTACTTGTTCTCTTAGCTCAGCTTCTTCATCAATAAAGGGGATATTAATGATTCCCTTAGCGGTGCTGAAAAGGCTAAGGAAAGACTACAAGTAGAGCGCTTAGCATAGCACTTGGGGCACCATGAACACTCAAAACAAAATTAAAACCTACTGTGGCTATGATGCTGAAGTGTATCCTGGAATGAGGTGATCCTAACGATTCTTTTCTTATTTCCCAGCTGGTAAACTGGTAAGCATCATCCTGTTACCAGTATGAACAGAAATTACACAACGACTTTAAGGAAGAGGGAAAACTTCCCCGCCTTGTCCCAAGAAAAGGCCAGTCAGCAACAACAGTTAAGTCATCCCAATGACAGCTCCCAAGAGACGTAAAAGAACATCTGAAGGACATTGCCTCCGCTCCCCATGGAGGGGACGCGGACACCTGGACCCACCGTGCAGGGCACAGCAAAAGCAGTTGAAATTGTCCTGCCCACCTTACCTCCACCCACGAGGCCACCCGGGCTTCCCTTCGCCCCCTCGGAAACTGGGAAAGCAGCCGCGCGCGGCTCCTGACCGACTAAGGGCCGGAGCGGATAGGAGCACCCTTTGCAAGGCTCGGAGACTCGGCCATGCCACCGGCCGGCCGGGGGAGCACCCCAAGTCATCCAATGTCACCGACTGCTAAATGACCCAAGCCGGCACCGAGTCCCCTCAAAACTTCTTCCACGGGAGACAGGTATCCCACCTCGCCCTTTCTTCTGCTGACCCTCGAAGATAAAGCGGCTGGAACGCAGTACCTGAGCGGCGGCCTGCAGTGCCGTCTGGGGCCGGTGGCCCCGTAGTGTGGCGGCGGCCCACAGCCGGCTGTAGAACATGGAGGCCGCCATTTCCGTGTCCGATCCCGTCCCCTCGGCGCCGCACGCAGGCGCAGAAGCACGACGCCTGGCCAGCTGCTCCCGAGGCTCCCACCGCGCTTGACTCCACCTGTCCCGGGCGGGGACTCGGGTTAACACTGCTGACGCCGGTTTTTCAGCGCCTGGCAAAAGTAGGAATGAACCAGCTGACGCGAAGCTAGATTTGGCAGTAGAGCAAACTCTGACCTTTAAAACCTGGAACCACAACCTCAGTATTCGACCCGCGCCTAGAAACCAACCACTTCATAGTGACTTGTAATGGAAAGAGAACCAGCGCCTCCACTTGTGTGATCTTAACTTCTCTGAGCCTCAGATGCCGCATCTGTTAAGATGGGATTTACTAAAATTTTTCAAAATAAAAATAAAAACAGGCAGTGAATGATTTGTGCTAAACGTTACACTGAGCCCTTGGGATACAGCAGTGAAGAAATAGCGAGAAAACGATCTGTCTAATTACCAATCCTGATGGCACACAGAATCATTTGGAAGGCTAAAACATAAACAAACAAAAACACTTCACTAGTGGATTCAGGGCATGTGTGGTTTTTAGAAGAGTCAAATGCACATATTTTGCATGGAAAACCATGAGATGACATGTGCCCCATAAAATAAGTGACCACTGGACAAATGACTGGGCACCTGTTCTGCTCTGGACATCAATCTTTAATGTATTGAAGCGATTTCAGTGGGCACAATCTTAACACAGGAATAGGTGGGTGTTGCTGAAAAGCATTAGCCAGGCTCTAGCAACCTACTTCTAATACACAGTTGCCCAATCCACAGAATAACGATGACTAAAGAAAAACTGAATCTAAAACAAGGAATGGAAACAGGCTTTTGCAGAATCCCAAATCTCTGAATTCTTAAAGACAGACCTTTCTTAAGGTCTTTTTCATTCCCTTGACACTCAAGGACTTCAAGGCTCCTTTTATCACTAGTAGATCTGAGCAACTAAAAACAAGGAGAGAGAAAACAGGCATGAGTAATTCAGATGTCTAGTGCTCCACCTTTTTACTGCTCATCGTAGACAATCAATAAAATATGGATAATCTGTCCAAGTCAGCACTGGTAGCTATCAGTTTCTATTAGGAACACATAGCCCATCAGATATGAATAAAGAGTACTTTATCTTCAAGTCAGTACTTTTTCATTCATATTAAAAACAGTTGTTGAGTTACACATACAGTCAACCATCTGAGTCCAAGGTCAGTGATTTCAAAGACAGGTATGTAACCCAGAATAAATTGAAGTACTAAAATAAGATGTGAGGCTGGAGACCTGATAGGAGTGTGACTAAGTTAACTGCTTCATATACTTCGAGTCCAGATTACAGGTGATCTGTTAAGAGAAACAGCTCCACTCCTATATCCTATGATACTGGTTTAAAAACAGGTACATAGAGAGCCCTGGTAGAGTATTGGTTTGGTTATCCACCTGCTGCCATATACATCCCAAGGATTCCAGTTAGTGTCAGGGCACAAGGGAGCAGGGACAACCAAAATGAACAACTAGCTATAAATAAATAAATACATACATACATACATATGTACATACATAAATAAAGTGCTTCTCCCTCTTCACTCTTCTTGCCTGCCTGCCTCTGCTCACCTTCATTCCTGCTTGCACTTTTGCTTTAAAAAAATGAATTAGTAAAAGCAGGGACAAAAGCAGCAGAAATATGGAATGGAAGCACATGTGAGAAAGAGAATGAAGATTCCATGATCCAGCTTCTATGGAAGCCTCAGAAAAGAGGGAAATGCATTCCTTCCTCAGGACTCCTTGATTTGTTCAGAGCTCTGTACCTCTTGCTTGTTCACTAACAAAATTGATTAAGATAAAATGGGCCTCCTACCTGCTAAACTTGCTTCATCTTTAGGCAATCAGCCTTAAAAAATAAAATTGCTTTCCCAAGAAACTGCCTTTTTTCACAGCAAAAACTTTTGCAATCCTTATCTACAGGAATCTTGGAAACTAGTAGTGAGTGGTCAAGTATAGTAGAATATGTTCAGTAAAAGGGAAGCTGAGGCAGAGGTGGGCTGAACAGGGACAGGAGATGAGGAAGAAAGGAGAGCAGAAAGAATTGTTCTTTAAGTACAAAGACATTCTTATCCTTGACCTTTAATCTCCCACTTTATTTCTGCCTTCTACTAGGTGATTAAGAATGGAGTTTTATGCAAGAAAAGGGGGCAAAGAAATGTCCAACTATAATTTTTTCACAGTTCCTTAAAATCATTGAGGTGTTTATGCCCTCCGTATTTTGATACCCAGAGCGAACCTTAGCTAAAGGTCAACTGTTAAATATAAAATTAATAATATTATAAAATACTTCAATATATCTGCTTACCCTCAACCTCTACTGAGATGTGAGGTGAATAACAATCTTTATTGGACACTTGGTGGTTTTTAGTCCTAGATCCTTAAATCCATTTTTCCTATCCTTTAGTTTGCTGTGAGACATTTCAGAATTCTTTGGTTTTCACCTTATTCCATTTTACTCATCCAACCTCTGCAAAAGAAAAATGCAGTTGCTTGACATATATTGTCTCTTGAATGAAAGTTTATAAGTGAAGGAAGATCAATAACATGTTCTTAGCCAGATATTTACACAAGGTTTTTCTTAGTTCTCAGAAATAGTAGTGAAAACACTCCACTAGACCACTGTAGAGTGGCAGTGACAACAAAGAAAGAGAAACATTTATTTTCTTACCAGTCCTCACAACAATCCTGCATTTTAAAGAAGGGAAAATAGGCTCAGAAACAATGCCCAGAAACTTGCCCAGTGTCACAGCTGTTACTTGGTTGTTCCGGCACAATATTTGAACACAATTCTGGATGGCAAGGTGAAAATTTGAGAAAATAACTGAGATTCATGTCTTCTTATCATTTTCTTTAACCCTTTACCTTTCACTTTAGTTAATAGTATTCATCATTTAAAGGTGAAGGATAACTGAAACCAGCAGAGGATACGTTTTGAGTTGCAAATACAAGGGCTTCAAATTGCAGGAGACCGAACTTTAATTTCAAAAGCCCAAGTCTAAGAGGACTCCTGAAAGTGTATGCCTCAGAAACAGAATAAGAATTACTTGAAACTTAGAGAAGATAGAGGAGATTGGAAGGGAAGCAGGATGCTCTTTAATGGTTCCTTGAGAAGGGTCTATGTGGTGGGCACTCACCAGGGTCATCATGTCCAGGATGAAGGGCATTTCCACCCCAAACTGATTTGGGGTTCTAGAATTAGTAGTATTGGAGGGAAAGCCGAAAATCCCATGAGCACAGGGGCGACAGGTAAGAAGTGAAAACCTCAGGCAGGCCAGTGCACCCTTGCAGATGGAGCTGAATCATAGCCTGTACCCCTTCACCAGCAAAGTTGGGGGAGCCTGCAATGACTTCCTGTGCCCTTGTGGGCCATATAAACACATGTAAACATGTAAACATCAGGCGTCAGCAGGTGGGAACAAGGAAGGCTAGACTTGTAAGGAGTAATGCCCCAGAGTGGATGGAAAGAGGGATTTGTCATAAGGTGTCACCCTAGTTAGATAACAATATCAAGGATTATATGTCCCCTACTAGTCTGTGGTCACAGACATGTATATCCCAAATCTAAGGAGGCTAGAGGGAGACAGAACATAATATAACAAAAGATAAGTTTCTGGCATTTGATATGAGGGTTAGTAATAGAATTCAAGTTCAGATGAAGAAAAAGCCATATATCTTGCACACATGAATATATGGAATGAACTTGGTATCACAACGCAATTTGTTTACAAACTTGGCTGCACCCTAGATCACCAGGAGCATTTGAAAATACTTTTGCTTGGGCTGCACCATCAATCTAATTCACTTTTCTGGTGTAGAAACTATGGTGATATTTTTTTAAAGTTCCTCTAGTGTTTCTAATAATTATCCATGAATGACAATTGTTCTTTTCCACTATTCTCTCAGTCTCACTAGAGGAGAGGGATACAGTGAGGGAGGAGGCGACAATATGACTGAGCATTGGATTTAAAGTCAATAGACCTTATCTGAATTTTAGCTTTGCTCCCTGTTAGCTGTATGGCTTTATGTGGTTGATGTAAAAAAAAAAAAAAAAAAATTGCTACAAACCTGACAACCAAAATTTATTCTCTCTCAGTTCTGGAGGCCCCAAGTCTAAAATCATTAGTACTGGGCTGAATTCTAGGTGTCAGCAAGGGCTTGCTCTCTCTAGAAGCTTGTGGAAAAAAATCCTTGCTTTTTTCAGCTTCTGGTGTCTCCTGGTACCCCTTATCCTGTGGTTACTTCACTTCAATCTCCAGTTTCCTTTCCTTTATCCTTCTCAAATCTCTCTCTTATAAGGACGCATGTACATTTAGGACTCACTATAAACCAGCATAATTTCCCCATCTCAAGATCCTTAGTTTAATCACATCTACAAAGTCCTTTCTGCCATATAAGGTAACACTCGCAAGTTTCGGGTATTAGGTCTTGGATACATTTCAGAGGACTATTATTGAGCCCACCACAGAAGGACTAGAAATGAAAGCCCTGACCCTACGACGGGTTATAGTTAAGAACAAGAAAGGTAAGTATGTGAAAATGCCTAAAAGTTTTTGCCAATACAAGCTATAATCATTACTGCCTTTCATGACTCAGCTCTTAAAGTCCGCAATGACTTGTGCTGTGCCCCGGAACTCTGACAGCTTCACATCTGTTCTCTCAGAACATCTCTCTTGAGCCATAGTCAATCCCACCCCAAGTTTGTAGAGTACCTCATGAGAATGAGCAAAGGTAGTTACTCATCCTCAAGACACTTTACTTCTGTCTGTTAAAAACTGACAAATTAATTCTACCATCTATTCTCACAGAGTAAACAGAGACCAACATGGGTTCCAACCCAGAAGTAATGAGGCCCTCTTAGACCTCCTCCCCAGTGGGGAGTGTCAGAAAAGGCCTAAAGGAGAGTGAATACTTTCACCATTACAGGGTGGTAACAACCCCACTGGTTGTCACAAGAAACTGGCGCCCCCACCTTCACCCAATAGTAATGTGAGCTCCTTCATTGTGGGGATCAATTAGAGTCAAGAGGAGTATCTGGAATTCTGCCTTTATCTGGCAGTCCCTGGGCAGCTCTCCCCATTTCCCCTGCCAAAGGGTTTTCAAAAAAGCCAGCTAAAACAGAAGTTTAAGTAAGATCAAGAATCTCATCATCTAACACAAAAATGTCCAGTGATCAATAGAGAATTATTCATCTTACCAAGAACCAGAAAATCTCAAACTGAGTAAAAACGAAGCATGTAAACACTGAGCTGACACAGATGTTAGATTATGTGGCAAATATTTTAAAGCAGACATGATTAAAAAAAAAAAGTTTCTATGAACACACTTGAAATAGAAGAAAAAAATAAAAGCTCAGAAAAGAAATAGAAGACATAAAGAACCAAACAGAAATTTCAGAACTGCGGCACGCCCTGGCAGCCTAGTGGCCTAGTCCACCCTGGAAGCAGTCCCACATACATCCCAAGGTCCCAGGTTCAAGACTCAGGACCAGAGAAACCACCGATATAAACAACTAAATAAAAATAAATAAAGTGATCTTTGCCTTCCTCTTCATGCCTGCTTGCCTACTTGCCTTCATTTCTGCCTGCACCTTTCTTTTTTACAAAAAGGGAAGAAAAAAAATTTGGAACTGAAAAAAGAAAGCTCAGCAATGGCCTCAAAGCACAGTGGGAACCAAGCAATGAGTCAATGAACTGTAATACAGAATAGAAATTATCCAATCTGAACAACGAAAAAGAAATAAACTGAAAAACTAAAAGAATACAGCCTCACAGATCTGTAGGACAATAATAACTATCCATGTCATCAGAATCTGAGGAGAGAAATAAAAGAGCAGGGCTGAAAAAGTACTTAAAGATATAATAACTGAAAATTTCCCAAACTGGGCAAAAGATGTAAACCTACAGATTCAAGTTGAGCAAACTCCAAACAGGACAAAATCAAAGAAATCCACACAAAACATATTATAATAGAAATTTTGGAAACTAAGACCAAGAAAACTTTCGACAGCAGACAGAGAAAAATCACTCTTACTTGCAGGGAGGAAGCATTCAAACAACAGCAGATTTCTCATCAGTCATCTTTGAGTCAGAGACGTAACACAAAATTTTTCAAGTGTTGAAAAACAAAAGATTGTCAACCTATAACCCTATACCTAGTAAAAATGTTCTTCAAAAATGAAAGGGAAATCAATACATTTTCAAAAAAAAAAACTAACATGACTTACCCTAAAAGAAAGTCTAAAGAAAATTTTCTAAACACAAGGAAAAGGATCAAAGAAGAAAGCTTGGAACATTAGCATGGAAAAAAGGAGAGCACTGTAAGCAAAAATATGAATAAAGATAATTAATGTTCATTTTTCCACTGGGTCACTCTCTTGGGCTGTATGGGAAGCACCAGCAAGATGCACCGGTAGAGATGGTCAGTGACGGCCTGGAGGCTCTCCACTGCAAGCACTACACAGATACCTGAAGCACTGTCAGACACTGCTGTCCCAGAACCAAGACTGGGGCTGGAAGGGTCAGGGTTCATCACAGGCAACCAGATTTCCTCTGCAGACTACAACCTGCTGATTCACCAGGTCCTGATCCCTAGTTGTCTGAACTTCCTCCCCCTGCTCTTTGCTTATGTGGCCTTCCTCAGTGTCCAGCCCAAGCACAGGACTTTCCTGGCCTGTCTGGAGCACAGGAGCCTGCCCACTGACGCCAATGGAAAGTAGTGAGGGCTTGTGACACCTTCATCTGGAGGGTGGGACCCTGCCTCCTTTTCTCCAGGACCAATTTAAATTTTCAGGAGTCGCAGCTAACTGAGTTGAAAGGGAGATTTATAACACAAATATTTACTTTGGAAAATAAGAAAATTATCAAATCAATAATATAAACTCTCCCCTCCAAAATCTAGAAAAGGGAAAGCAAAGCAAACTCAAAAGCAGAAGAAAGATAAGAGCAGGAATAAATGAAATAAAAAAAATAGTACAGAAAATCAATGAAATGAGGAAGTGTTTTATTGAAAAGATCAATAAAATGAACAAGTCTCTACAAGACTGAAAAACGGTGAGAAGATATGTTAAAGAAGACATAAACTGAGATGCTGTTTGGAACAGAAAAAGTTTATTGGAGATAATACTTATTAAGAAAAAATGAGGGTTCAATATTAGGCAGGGAGATTATCAGAGCATAACCTGACCAGAGGCCACGATGACTTCTAAACCAACAGGAAATTCTAGATCAAAGATTGCGTGTTCATGACTTCAAACAAGCCAAGCAACTGGAGCACATCTGGTTTCACTGGATTCATATACAACCTGTACTGACTTCATAATAAAAGGACCCCATTCTCAGCAGGGTTTCACGCTTGGTTTATTCTCTGCTTTGCCATCTTCAGTTCTGAACAATTTTTTAAAAGAAGCCCCTGATTTTCATTTAGCACTGGACCTCTCTAATTATGTAGCCAATTCCTCAGTTCTGCTTGCCAGCTGGATTCTTCATTCTTCTACTCCATATCCACTGGGTTTTAAATGTCAAAGATGACTTTTTCACTGGTCTATTTAGTCAACTATGTTGAATAGCCAAGAATCTCAATCTCTCTCTCTCTCTCTCCCTCCCTCTCCCTCTCCCTCCCTCTCCCTCCCCCTCCCTCTCCCTTCCCCTCCCCCCAGCCCCCCACTCCCTCTCTCTTTATGTGTGAAGTTTGGGCTTCCATACAACATGGCAATTGAGAAGTAATCAGACTTTTCACAGTGTTGAGTTTCTTCTAGAGCAAGCAGTCTAAGAACATGGAGGGAAAAAACTGCAAGGATTCTTATGATGTAGCCTGGGGAATTACACAACATCATTTCTATTATAGTCAATTGATATTTAAAAAGTCACTAAAGCCCAGATTCAAAGGAAATTAAACTTCACTTCTCACTGGAAGAAGAAATTTTTTGAGTAATACAATCTTCAGTCTATCACTAAAGTCAGTCTGATACATTCATTTTGGAGGAGAAATTAGCATTTGTTATAGAAGAAATGCAAAGAGACAGACCCATGTAATATCCAGTTTCTAAATTTAAAATAGGATTATGAAGTAAGGCAGTATGCTTGCAAGTCAAACTTTCCTGTCTCCCTTAAAAAGATGAAGGTGGAGGCCTAGGCCATAAATTATCAAGCATGGGGAGTGGCAACCTTCCTCTTTCTGTTCCGTAGGCATAATTACAAATAGTGAGGAAAGAGGTGAGTAGAAAGTCAGTTTCTCCCTGTGATCTGCAGCCTAGAGAAGGAAAGTTCATTAGATGACTGAGGACAGTGTTGAAGGCAGGGGAGGATTCTTTCGTCCTGCCCCTGTCTTGTCACACTTCCTAGATGAGGCTACAAGAGGAAGTTGTCTTGAAAGGTCCCTTGAATAAAACATACTTGGTGACATGGTAGGGTCAGGCAGAGAGGAGTTCTTAGCTGTCCTTGTCTCCTATGTGTGGAATCTGGATTTCTTACTTGCCTGCTCTCTGGGCACCATGCTGAGTCCACATGGATTCAAAGAAACTGTCTTCCAAAAGTGTTACAAGGTGGTATGAGTCACACTCATCAACCTCATACTTTTGGACATCTTAATAAAAATGAGGAGAAAGCTGACTGAGAGATCAGCTGTTTAAACCAAAGCAGATTAAACATTACTTACAGGTACTAAATAATTAGACTGCATTATTTTGAACCAGACTGAATGTTTAATGAATACTGCAACCCAAATAGCGACAAAATTTTATGAAAAAAAAATCAAGACTTCTTAGAGGGGAAGAAAAGGAAAACAAGGTAGAAGGAGGAGAAGATAGGAGAGAACAGAGACAAAGGAGAATTTCGCACATCTCACTTGTGGTGTATTATATGTGATTCTGCCAAAATCCAACTATACAACATAAAACCACAAGGTGGGGTTCCTGAATTACATACAGCTTTAAATATGAACCACAGAAACAAGTTGGAAAGAAATTCAAACCCGAGGCCTGCGTGAGAAAGAATGTGAAAGAATGGATCCAGATACAGTAGGCTGGCTTTTCAAAATCAATCTCCTAAGAAGGATTTATTGATAAAGAAAAGAGAATTGGACAGCATTACCTTAACTGTGTCATCCTAACGATATCAGTTGGATATCAGTTGGATCTTCTTGGAAATTAAGCAAGGGCCGGCTTCAGAGTTCATTGCTAGAAATAACTTTAGTGTGAAATGAAAAGCAGTATCAGATAATCTCCTGGTAAAAAGATGACTCAATGAATAAACAGAAATGAAAAAGAAATTAGATAGGTTATTAAAACAAAGCTATATTGGAGCTGCATGAAAGAGCCAGTTTGAGGGAAATTCTAGCACTCTTAAGGTTGATTGTGCAATATTTCTGTATGAATGGGAAGGAGGAGCATGGTTAAATCAGGATTCTTGGGTAAATTTCAGGATTCTTGGTTAAATCCTGAAATTGAACAGGGGAGGGCCCTTGTGCCTGAATACCCTACCCTTTAGCTGGGAATCTGGTTAAACTAGGAAAGAGAAGATGTGGCAATAAGAAGCTTTGTCAGGTTCCAATATAAAATAATTACTGGTTTATCTTGTTCAACTAGTTAAGAACCCCATAAAAGGAAATTCTGATGTGTATTCTTTATATTAATTACAGTAAATAACATCTTGGCAGATTGGTTTATGCTTTTTTGTATGATTCATAAACATCAGCTTGGTGCCTTTTTCCTTTCATAATGATTTATATTTCATGTGACTCATGCCAACATTTTACATATAGTATAAAGACTGGAGGTTGGAGGGTAATGGTCTCTCATTTGCTTAAAAACATTGAAACTACTTTGTTAAACTGATACTGAAGAGAAAATCTTTCAAGTATTCATTCATACAGCACTAATGTTAGTCACTGTCCTAATTTCCAGAGACAGTGATCAAAAACGTCCTTTGAACTGAATGCTTCTTTGAGCCGATGCTTTTTTCATTCCTTTATCCAAGGGTAGATTCTTCAAAGCACAGGTGAGACTAGGCTGAAATATATAACCAAATTTTACTGAATAGGATAAATTCAGGATAGTAAAATGGAATTGCAATGCCATAAAGGAAAACTTTAAAACTGGTTACTAACCATAACTTGCGAATATCATAGCCTGTCCCCACCTACCCAACACTTTTGCTCCCAACTTCATGCTGTGTTTTAAGAGCAACCAAGGCTCCTTCACAGGAATGCTTGTGACCATGAAAATCACTCATCTCACCATCTGAGCTCAGGTCCCCAAGTCCTCTACAGCTCCAGGAAAGAGGAAACCCTTTTTCCCTTGCTCCAGTCAGTTATATGGTGAAGGATAGAAGTAGATTTTTGGTAGTAAACCTAATGTATTATATAGAAATGATGATTTATGATGCTGCACATCTTAAACCTGTATAATGTTGAAACAGAACAGAAGTTACGAGTGGGGAAAGGAGTGGTGGGGTCCAATGGACAGTAAAAGGAAGGACTCTTGGTAACTGGTGGTGGGCAGAGAATGCTGTCATATGTCTGAGGAATGGGGAACCTACACCTATGTGCGTATATTACTTTTAAATTAAAATTACCTCAATAAATACAAAATTAAAAAACTGTTAGGATGTTACTTCGATAAAACATTTTTTAAAAGAAAACATAATCTAGCACAATTACTTCCTTTTCAATTTATCTGTGACTTTTACTGGTTACACTAACTAGAACCTGCAGTAATATAGCTAAAATGTCTCTGCTTTCCTGTTAAAAATTATGTGCTTTCTTTTCTTTGCTAATAACCTTGTCCTACTCTCTTGGCATGCAAACTTTTTATTTTTTACAGTTCCTTGGAGTGCCTTCCTACTTGCTGGTGGAATGCTACCAGATTCATGAGTCATTCAGTTAGGCCAATTAGATCTTCAAATTTATTGCAATAAATTTTTTTTTTAACATCTCAAATCTCTGTCATTCAACATTGTATTAGTTTGTGATGCAAAGGCTGCCTTAACACTACCACAGGCTGAGTGTCTTAAAACAACAGAAATCTGTTTTCTCACAATTCTACAGATTTGAAATTAAGATCAAGATGTCAACTGGGTTGGGTTTTTTTTTTTTGCAGCCTCTCTCCTTAACTTGAAGATGACTGTCTTCTGCCTGTCTTCACATGATCTTCCCTCTGTCTGTGTTCTTATTTCCTCTTTGTATAAGGACACATTATATTGGAGTTAGACTCAATCATTTTTGTTACCTCTTTAAAGACCTGTCTCCAAACAGTCACATTCTGAGGTACTGGGGTTAGGACTTCAACATAAACTTGGAGGGGGTACATGATTCACCCCAAAACAACCACTAAGTATGTTAACTGTGGGCTTTATAGATGTCTTATATTATTATTTCCTTTTATTTCTCATTTTCTTAGTTTTCTAAATCATCAGGGAGTACTAAATTTTGACACATTTTTTGGCACCACTTATGTTCTCTTTTCCCTGTCGATATGGTGAACTACACTGATTTTCGAAATATTAAGTCTGGGGTTGCATTTCTGGGGTTATCTATATTCAGTAATTAAATATTTAAATGTGGCCAAATGTCATTTGGGTAAATATTTTAGACTATTTTCACAGTGCACAATACACAGAGCGATGTGTTTGTGGGTGGAAGGCGAAAAGCTATAAAAAGCTTAATCATTTACTGTAATATCCAGATTACGCACATTACTTCAAAATATGTAGGAAAATATGAGAAATAAGATTCCAGAGTTAAATGTGATAGGAAGTAGAACGAGAAGATTGCTTTTTTTTGGGGGGGGGGTTCTATTTGATTTCTTAAATAACGAGTACACGACATTCGAAGTAAAAATTTATATTAATTAAAAAAAAGTAAATCCTCCCTATTCAGAGACTATTTTAATTTAATTACAACTCTTGATACAGCTGCGTCTTTTCGCTGGCACACGATTTGCAAACAACTGGAACAGTATTTGCTTTTCCTCTCAAATAGTTAACACAGCCCAGCACAAATTATTGATTCGTCCTTGATATTTTCTCAGGGCTTGTGAACACTGTAATTTATACTAGGATGTCCTTGTCCTGGTAGCACACTGATCTGAGCTATTGCGCGAGTTTACTGTGCTGGAGAGGCTCGCTCACGGAAAAGAGATGTACAACGGCACGGAGGTTTACAAAGGGAAGGGTTTAGAGGAATCTGAGAGTGGATAGATAATGAATATAGAAAGCACAACCGGAAGTGGCATTAAAAACGATACCCT
Source organism: Solenodon paradoxus (assembly GCA_004363575.1). Lineage (NCBI taxonomy): Eukaryota > Metazoa > Chordata > Mammalia > Eulipotyphla > Solenodontidae > Solenodon > Solenodon paradoxus. The sequence continues at coordinate 413,281 of RJWH01000483.1, read as the reverse complement.
GGACACGCAGTCTTCTGCGAGTAACCGAGTGCAGTGAACACTGCACGCACAGCAAAGGCGGCAGAGACGGCTTTGAATCCCCGCGCCCGCGGCTGCTCTGGATTGGTGCGGCCGCGGCGGCGCACGTCACTTCCGGGATGCGATCTCCCTCCGCCGGGTCCTCACGCGCTATGACGACCGGCGCGGAGCCGCTGGGGCGGCGGCCCGGAGTCGGGGTAGGCGTAGTGGTGACTAGTTGCAGGCATCCTGGTTGTGTCCTCCTGGGGAAGAGGAAAGGCTCGTGCGGCGCCGGTAGCTTCCAGCTTCCTGGGGGTCATTTGGAGTTCGGGTGAGTAGCCGCCGGGTAGACCCCGGAAAGTGTCACGTGCACGGAAGGACGACTTCGCGCCGTGCGTTCGCTCGAGCGTGCCTGTACGGCGTCGCGGCGTCTTTTTTCGTGCTTGCCTCCGTTCTTCCCCTGCGGCCGCCGCGCCTCGTCGGCAGGGGGCGCTGGCTCGGGAAGTCGCGCTTTGCTTCCCTGGGAGCGCTCTCGCCTTCGCCGGGCTCTGAGCTCCCTGCGCTGCACCTTTGGCCGAGACTGGGAGTCGGTTCGTCGGATGTCCTAGTGTTTACGAGACAGAGACGGGAAGTGGGTGTTAACACCTCAAGTAGTCGAGATTTGCAGGTTAAGACTTTTGCATGGTTTGCCCGTAATTTGAAAGTACGCAGATACTTACTTTCGTAGTTGCGTGCCACCATGCATAGGGTTATGAAGCTCCCTGGTCACATATACTCCCTGGTTCTCAGTTTCATCTTTAAAATAGGGAATTTGGACGAAGACCTTTTCAGATCCGTCTCTGCCTTGGCATTTTGTGTTTGTTAATGTATCAAGTCGACTAAGACACTTTAGCCAGTCTACTCAAGCGCGAATGAAGCCTGGGATTTTGCGAAAAGGTGATTTTTGAAGTGAAAATAAGGTTAAAGTCAGTTAAAGTCAACAACAAATAAACAGCATCAAAAGTGTCAGATACAGCAGTAATATTTCCTTTGATATGAAAAGTTTCAGAGACATTAAAAAAAAGTCACTGAATCCTCATGTACCGAATACTCGACTTGTTGCATCACGTTTTCTCTGCTATTTTAAGGAAAAACTAAGGCATCTAGTTCCATAAGTATCTATAATAAAAGTTCAAAAAAGAACGTTTTTCATACCTAACAAAATAGTTTAATATCTTCTGACACCGAGTCTGTACCGTTTCCCCCAATTGCCTTGAAAAATACCTTTTTATTGTTTTGTAACAATCAAGGTCAAAGGAAGAATTTACACCTCCGTTTAATTTTCTCTGTGCATGTGCTTGATAATATTTTTAAGTCAATCATGCAGGAATACCCTCTGCCCTACCACGCTGAAGAATTACTCACATTCTGGCTATATTCTTTTAATCTACCTGTTTCTTATGAAGTGGTAATTAGAAATAGAAGCTTGATGCTAGCACCTTTAATAAGACTTTATCCTTTATAAAATATGGCATTCTCATGATCCTTGATATATGGAATTTTTAAAATGATCTTCAGTATTTTTAAATGCATGAATACATTTATCAATTTTTAAACCATCAGTTAATAAATAATACAATTTCTAGATGAAGAATCAAAATGCCCAGACGGGCACACCATATTGTACTTGTTGATTTTTGGTGAGCATTAATCTAACTTGAATCACAAACTAGGCACTAGTTAGAATGAAATGGCTTTTTATCTTTCCTTTGTCTTCAAACATGATTTATCTTTCCCTTCCCTGCCGACCCATGACATTTCCTGCACATTCTATTATTTTTCTGTCACTTGATTATGAATATAAATCACATTTCGGTCATTATGATGTACTTCCAAGCATTTATCTCTTTCCTGTAGTGGGGAAAGGAGGTGTGGGCTATTGTTTTGCTCTTTCTCCACCGCCTCTTCTGTTCAGTTTCTGGTTCCCTTTTTTATGTGTTTGGGAAGAAGGGGCACTTTGACATGACTAGCACTGCTGTGATGCATCCATCTGTTGGTGCCCTCTGAATATTCACCTTTGTGCTCTCTTCCTCAAGATTTGTTTGTTGGTTGTTTGGAGTTCCACAAGGATTTCTGTACTGCATATTTCCTTGACTTAGGTGACTTTTTGTGACATATGCCCCTTTCCCCTAGTTCTTGGTATTGGCACATCATCCTATATTTTCTTTCTGCTGGGATCCCTAGCAGTCTCTTGTAGCATCTGCTTAACCCAGAGAAATGATGCTTTTGAGACAGGGCTCCAGGTAAGGCGAGCTCCCTGGCTGCCAGCTTATGGAAAATTTTATTAACCCTTTGCACTGCATAATGTCCAGTCACTTCTCAGTTAAAAACTACCCCATTATGAGTGAGCCTTTTACTAAGTTCTCCCTTTTCAGTGAAATCATTAACTTCCATTGTAATAGTCATGTGTGCCTGTTTGGATCATCGCTTTTTCCCTTCCCTCTAAAAATGCTTATGTCACTGCAGAAGGTGAGTTAGCCAGAGAGATTTTTATCTTGCTAATCAGGCCTCCATCAGCTGACTTTTCCCCAAGCTGCAGACTCTGGAGTACACCGGAAAGTTGCCACACAAGCTGTGGACTGGTTGAAAAATGCTTAAAAGGGCCAGCTGAAGACCATCAAATTGAGCAACTCTGGCTTTTCTTTGGCTGACTCCCTCCCACCACCCCTCCTTACCCACACCTCTTTCGATAAAGCTGTTGCCTAAGGCATGATTTGGCCTTGACTGATTTCTATTACTGGGTGCCAAAAAACACCCAGAAATAGGATCCCCTGCCTGGTCCCCCTGGCCTGTCACACTCTCAGTGCTGCCCTTTTTTTCCTTCCTCAGCCATTGGGTCCCTATATTCCCAAAGTGACAATAAACATCAACCTCTGTATTCATATTTATCATTTAACACCAAGAGACAATTTCTGACTTACCCAAGAGTTCCTACCTTCTACTACTACTCTGATATTTTAGGATACTTTGGGCTTGTGAGTTTCTGCAGCTTAATTACCCACCTCAGTAATCGGTGGGTAACATGCCAGTATCTCCATGGGAGTCACATCCTAGTCTCCTCTATGACTAGTTCTCTTGGAGCACCCCTCACAGGTTTGGGGCAGAGTTGGCTCTTCACTGAGAGAAAGGAAAATATTCCTACTAAACTGAAATTTCACTAGTTTTTTTCCCTCCCCAAAATCTCAAGTCTTTCTTATGTCAGCTAGGTAGTGTGAGGTTCAAAACACTAGTCTGGTCTTCCTTAGCAACCTCATGAATTCAAGATAGCATCTCTATTTCTGTACTCTTTAGAGCTTTTTATACTATTATCCTCAATTTTGAGGCTTAGGCAAATTCTGAGACTATAGGAAAAGATACAGTCTGCTTTTTGAAACACTTGTAACAACCCCTTGAGAAAATAGCATTTTCTCTTTTTACTGTTCAAGGTAGAAAGTTAGGACTCCGAACTCAAACCTAAGTCTGGTTGACTGCAAAGCCTGTGCTCTTAGCTAATACTCTAAACTGCCTCCTGTTTGCATACCACTTCCAGTCATATGAAATAGAGCTGAACTGGCTAAATGTTAATCTTTTTGTTTAATATGAAATCCTCTTGGTCTTCAGCTAACTGGACAGGGTATACAGAAGGTCAGTGGCAGAATTGTTGATTTATTGTTTTAGAACATAAACCAGCTGTTTTGTTGGGGTTTTTGTTGTTTTTTTGTGTTTTTTGTTTTTGCTTTACACTAAAATTGTCTTTCTTTTTTACGGAAAGGTACAGATGGGAATGAAGGTAAGTAGGCAGGACAGGAAGAGAGAGGAGGAAGAGGCACTTTACTTACTTTATATAGTTGTTCCTCTTGGTTGTTACCACCCCACCCCCCTAGATGTGAATCTGAGTCCTTGGGATATATGGGGACTGTTGGCCGGTGGCAGGGGACCCAATGACTGCTCTCACCAGGGCGTGTCAGAAATTTCATGACAAAAAAAGTTATATAAATAGAATTGGATACAATGAAGTTTTCTGTTTTCCAGTGAGAGCTGGGAAGAATGCGCTCAAAGGGAAACCTGGGAGGAAGCAGCTCTTCACCTGAAAAATGTTCACTTTGCCTCCGTTGTCAATTCTTTCGTTGAGAAAGAGAATTACCACTATGTCACGATATTAATGAAAGGAGAAGTGGATGTGACTCATGATTCAGAACCAAAGAATGTAGAGCCTGAAAAAAATGAAAGTAAGAGAATATAATAATGTGTTTTCTTTAGGACAGCACATCACCTGAAGGAGTATTATAGTTTATTGCCAAAGAAATGGATCCTTTTCATACAGAAATGTAAATATACTTAGATCCTGGAGATGTTAGGATATAGCAGTAAAGAGAACTGGCTCTGGAGCCTGACACCTTGATTTACACCCTGGTTCTTTTACTTAGCGCTTTGCTGAGACGTTATTTTGATCTCTGGGTCTCTTTTCTCATCTGCTAAGAGCAACTACCTCAGATGGGTTGTTGTAAAGATAAAGTGATTAATACACAAAAAGAATCTAGTGAACACAGTAAGCATATTCTCAGTAAATATCAGCTTTATTTTTAATGTTTAATTTTATTTCAAACTGATTTCAAGCAAAGCCTTTAATGTGCTTTACTTCAGTTTCTCACCTGTGCAGGAGAGGTGATAGCTTCTTTTTATAGAGAATGATGAACCTGACAGAACTGTTATTGTTATCTTCTGTATGATATTGGCGTGCTCTGAAAACTTTAGGTAACAGTAATCGATGTTTATCATTTACTGCATGCTAAGCATTATTCTAATGACTTTGCATGTACGATCTCTTTTCAGGTTTCATAAAACTCAATGAGAAAAGGACTAAAGAGAAAAACAGCAAACTAATTGAATAGGTTATTTGTCATTTGAAGCCTTGTCCAAGTGGTCTCATGCACTGAACTTCTGGCATTTAATATCTTCTCTAACATAGAAGAAACTGTTCATTCAACAAATACTTATTAAATACCATGTGCCAGACACTGCTCTGGGCACTGAGGCAGCAGTGGTGTATAGAATAAACTCCCTGCCCTCCTGGACCTTCCATTTTAGGGGGTGGACAACAAATTTATAGATATTTTACAGTAGTAGTGATAAGGAAGAAGGAAAATAAAGTGTGTAAGGATAGTTATGCATGGGTGCAGTATCCGGGTGGATAGGTGTATCCAGGTGGTCCTCTGAGAAAGGGACTTAAATGCAGAGACCTGGAGGAAGTGGTGTTTGTAGATTTAACTTATCATGTATAAAGATCAAGTTGACTGAATGAGCAGAAAGGCATCTATCAAAAGGCCAGTTGAATCATAAAAGATTTTTTATGAACTAGATTCACTATTTGGAATCACCTAAGATGAATTAGCAGTGTCTGAACTGTTTTTACTCATAATAATTCTGACACCAGATATGTTGGTTTTCCTTCTTACCAGTGAGCTCTCCAACTCCCTGGACATCAGCTAGTTGTCCTACAATTCAACTCTGACACCATATTCTTGAAGTTAGCATCAGACCCGAAAAGTTAAAGAGCTCAGTTCCCCAAGATTGCCCCACTTCAAATACCAGTCACAAGTCCCAGCCTCTTGTACTTCTGACCACCAGGGTATAAGTTGAGGATTCCCAGAAGTCCCTTCTTAGGGTCAGTAATTTACTAGAATGATCCACAGAATTCAGGGAAATACCTTGTCTACATTGCCAGTTTATTTTAAAGACTACAACTCAGGAATGGTCAAATGGAAGAGAGTATGGGGAAAAGAGGTGGCACGTTTATGCCTTCTCCTGGCACCTCAGTGTGTATACCAACTTAGGATAGGTTTGTTACAGAGGTTCTGTTACATAGGAGTGGTTGAAAAAATCATTGTTTATTCATGGTTAGCCAGTCTCCACCCCCTCTCTCCTCCACCAAGGTAGAGCAGGCTAGAAGTTCAAATCCTATAATTGTGCCTTGCCCTTTCTGGTGACCAGCCCCCATCTCGAAACTATCTAGGGACCCCCTAGCCACCAGTCATTTTATTAGCGTAAACTCAGGCAGAGTTGAAAGGAACTTATGTATAATAAAACCCTCTCCTCTTACCCTTACCACTTAAGATTACAAGGTTTAAGGAACTCTGAGCCAGGATCCATGAGTGAAGACCAAATATATATTTCTTACATAAGGAAACACCCAATAAGTATCCAAAGGTTTCATTGAATAGGCCTAGGAGACAGCTAAAGTTATCAGCAGAGGCAGATTCATTTGAGGAGCTCTCTGTAAGACTCTCCTATTTCTGACATCCCTAATAATCTGAGATAAAATGAGGAATAGGAGAAGCTAGAGCATGGAAACAGAAATCAAGTCTTGACATTCTGAAGCTATTGGGAAAACAGTTGATTACTTTTTAATACTAAATTGAACTTTAAATATGCATATTTTCATTCTAACACTTTCGTATGACTCAAATTTACTTTTTTTTTTTCTTTTAAAGGAAAGATGCAGGCAGGAATAAAAATGAGCAGGCAGGCAGAAAGAAGCGTTTATTTATTATTTTTTAATTTATTTGTTCATTTTGGTTGTTCTCCCCGGCCTCAAGTTGCAAAGTCAGGTTCTTGGGATGTATTTGGATTTTGCCGCAGACTTAACTGCTAAGCCACCAGGGCGCACCAGTTTACTATTTCTTCATAAAGTGAGATATACTGCATACAACTGAATTTTTTAAAATTAGTTTGGAGAGGTGTAATATATTCAGGTAATAAACACAGGTTATTGTTATTTTAAAATGGAGCCCAAACTTAAAAGAAATACACTTCTTTCTAATTTTCTTTTTTTCTATGGGCAAAAAAACATGAGACTAGAAGAGACCAATAGGTTAACTTTTTATCCTCAGAATCTTCAGGAGAAGCGGACACAGAAAGTATCCATTTGTAGAGAAGATGCTGAGGGGAAAGCTCCAGTTCACTGACTTGTACCACGTGCTTCATCCAACCAATGTCATTGAGAGCAGGTCTCTTGGTGCTGTTTCTTCAATCCTCCTTCTGTCCTGTCTGATGAACACTGGTGTAATTTCTCATTGTGCTCTTCTGAGCTGCAGGCCTGTATTTCTACTTACCTTCTAGAACCTTTCCTGATGTTCAGAAGACATCTCAAATTCAGCTCAACAATTCAGCTTCAAGTCATTCATACTATTTTCCCTTTACTGAACTTTGAACATAAAGAACAGATCTAGTTCATTCATTTTTGACTCTACTGTGCCTGACTGTGGCAGGTTCATAATCAGGCAGAAGTTCAGAATATGTTGAAAAAAGGAAGGAATAAGGGAATGAACATACAGTAAACCTCTTTCTGTGAGGTTCCCAGGTGTGGTGTCTAGGTTGACCTAGTTTTCAATGACTTCTAAAAGATTATTTATTCTGCTGTCGAAAGTTGTAGTTTTGTTACTCTAGTATTTTATCTGTTGTTTTTTTTCTTCCTAGAATATAGTATTCATGAATACTCCTTTTATGTTTGTGATTTTTTTGTTCATATTCATACCTTTTTCTGAGTTTGTCAACTTTCATTTCATTGACTCTCTGACATGCTAGTGATCTCATATCACTATTGTGGTTTTAAAGGTGAAGTTAGTAGTAGCGCCAAACTGATTCGATGAGAAACACTTGCTCCTCTTGTAGCCTTAAGAACTATAGAACAGAATTTTTCCTTTATTCCTAGTTAAGCCCTTGATTATCAGTTGCTGCCTGGCCAGGTTGCAACAGCTTGTTGTTGTTATTTGTGATAGAGGCCGTGTCTGTCCCCTGCGCATAGGTGCTGGATATGGACACACTGCTTCAGTTTGCTACTTATTGCATCCTCCCTCCGATACTTTACTACCACTCTCGAGAATCAGTTACTTAGCATCCCAGGGCATGTTATTGGGCAAGCGTCCTCCCCCTTGTCAGTGTGGTCACAGTGCCAATCAGCCATTTTTGTACTTGTTCCAATTTTCTGGATTCCTTATCTCCTGCCTTCCCAGAGTGAAATTACAAGCCTGAATTTCATAGGCAGAGAAATACTGTATTTATCCTTAAGAAACTTACTTGAGCATGTGGTGTCCATCTTAATGGTATACTCTTTATATAGTTACTTGTGGTGAATTTCTATTTTTTTTATTTATATTTAAATCATCAAAAATAATACTATTCCCTAGAATCTTTTTCTAGGATTCATGTATTTTATAAGTAATAGACACTTAAGTCTTTCCAGTTTCAATGGAGTCTTTCTTTAATCAACGTATTTCCATAACTTTCTTTTTATCTAACATACCATGGCACATTTTTATTCTCTGCACAACTTTCATTACGTATTTAAAGGACAGAAGGTACCTTAGAAAATTTGCAATCTATTTTATTTTATAGGGGAGGAAACTGGTTGATTTTAATGTAGTGTAACCAGTAGTATATAAGGTTATGTACTTTTTGTTAAGCCAAATAGTTAAATGAAAACTGGATGATACTAAATCTGGGTTTTACTACATGTAGCCCTTTTAAACTTAACATAATTTTCAAATAAAAGCATGTTTTAAATGATCACCATTCTCTTTTTAAAATCTTATTCTAAATGCAAATTGTTTGATTATCAAGCTAATGCACAGCATTACCTTTGCACTTTATTAGTAGCAAATCATTTTAAAATTGAATTTTGCAGGCATGCCTTGGTGGAGTAGCAGTTGAGTGCAGTCTACATACATCCCAAAGTCCCAGATTCATGTCCCGGGACTGGCAGGAACAACTGAGATGAACGAATAAATAAAATAAATAAAAAAATTCCTCTTCCTCCTCTCTCTTACTGCCTGCCTCTGCTCGCTTTCATTTCTGCCTGAACCTTTCCTTTTCCTTAAATCATTTTTTTTTAAATTAGTTTTGCTAAGTATAGGTTATCTTGCCAAAATAAATATCCCTTATTTTCAGCTAAATAAATTGATTTGGAATTTTTCTTTTCTAGGTTGGGAGTGGGTTCCTTGGGAAGAATTTCCTCCACTGGACCAGCTTTTCTGGGCACTACGTTGTTTAAAGGAACAAGGCTACAATCCATTTAAAGAAGATTTGGATCATTTGGTAGGATATAAAGGCAGTCATCTCTAGGTGAATAAGAAGATTCCCAAATTATTTTTTAAACAAAATAAGATCCAGTTAGAGAAGGAAACATATTTACATTTCAGAACAATTTAATTTTATCTAAAAATGTGCATATTGTTGCTGATTTGTTTGCAATCTCCTAATGCTCACCACCTTTTCAGCTAGTACTTGTGAAAAGGTTCCTGGTATTAGGTTTTGAATTGTATTTTAGACACAAAGTGTGGTAAATGATGATGTTGTGATTAATTTTCTTTGCACATTTCTCTGTGACATTTACTGTGCAGTGTTAATACCAGCTTGGGTGGAGCTGAGTACAGCCTTGGTGTTTCAGTTCAAATAGAGATTCTGATTCAGATGTCAACACAGTATGCCTGTTGTAGAATTTATCATGATTACGGATTTTCCTCTTGTTTTATTTAAAAGAAAATATTTGGGGGAATATATTGTATCCGTCCTTGTAACTAGAGCAAACAGAATAGGTGGTTACGGTATGTTTTACAGGTTTCTGATTGAGAACTGAAAGCTAGTTAAGTGAGAGAAACCATTCAGGAGCTGTATCCTGTCGTTAGCAGACCATGGAGTTTTGGATTTCTTACTTCACCTCTGTGAGATGCAGCATTCTCATAAGTACAATGATGAGAGTAGACTAGGGCATTGGTTCTCAAAGCATAGTCTGGTGAGGTCCTTGAGATCCTTTCAAGGGTATTCAAGGTCGAACTACTTTTGTAGTAATGCTAAGACATTTGCTTTACTCACTGTTTTTCATGAGTGTACAGAAGTGTTTTCCGGAGGCTTCTTACTGTCTGATACTGTAATAGACTGAATGTAAAAACAGTTAGGAGAATCTGGATCTCTCCTTTAAACTAGGCATTGAAGACATTTACAAAACTGTAAAATAATGCCAATCTTCTGTTTTTGTTTTATAAAAAGTTAATTTTTATTGAAATGTCTCAATGTATGATGAGTTTTTGTTATTTGTAAATGAGTTAATAACAAAATTCTTAAAATTTCTGTTTTAATTCCTAATATGATAAATATAACTAGATAAAAAACCACCAAAACCAAAAACTGTTTTAATTCCTAATATGATAAATATAACTAGATAAAAAACCACCAAAACCAAAAACTATTGAGTGTCCTCAGTAAGTTTTAAAAATATAAAGGGGTCTAATACTAAAAAGTCTGAGAACTGCTGGATTGAATTATAAGTTCACAACCTTTTCTTTATGAGCCCACTTCTGTAAAATCCCTTCCTGCTAGACCTAGTTTCATTTGAATTTTGCCTTTTGAAAAGACTCAATATTTGTGCTACAAAAGAATCTTTTTCCAATCAGGTCATTTAAATTTTTAAAAATTCTATTTCTACAGTTTTTAAAGAGAAGATAAAGAAGCACTTTTATTTATTTTTCATTTATTTTTAGGTTGCCCCCTCTTGACACCCCAGGTTGAGAACCTGGGTCCATGCCCCAGCCACTGGCTTACCTGAGCCAGCAGGGTATGCTGAAGATTTTCTCCCGTTTTCGTAATTTTTTAAATTATATATGTACATTGTTTAATTTACCATTTAAAATATCCTCTTATGTTTTATTTTTACATACTTTTTTGATGTTCGGATGGTTGAGGAACTCATGTAAAATAAGTTGTATTCCTTGAACTGCATTAATTCCTTGAACTCATTAATGGATTCCGCACAAGTCTTCTACTCCTGTTTGATTCCTCCATATTCTTTTATTGCTCCTTTCAGTTGACTTTATTCTTGTTCCTGACTTCACCCTAAATGGTGGACGTATGAGGCCTGATAAGAAACTAGGTGAACCTTATGGATGAAACTTCCATGGGTTTATCTCAAGTAGAGTTGATGTGAATTCATTGAGATATTTCTTTATGCTATAATTTATTCAAGCAGATGTTTTATAGCTTTAAAACTTATCAGAGGCACATGCTGGTGTAGGGTTAGGGGTTTGACACAGTCCACATACATCCTTGTGCTCAGGTTCACATCCTGGGGCTGGGGGCAACAACCACAATGAACAATTAATAAAAATAAAGTGCTTCTTCCTCCTCTCTCTGACTGGCTGTTCTCCTTTATTCTTGATTGCATTTTTCCTTTAAAAAAAACCAGAAACTTGTAGAGTTTTGCCATATCTGTTACTTTAAATTTTTAAGAGACTGAGTCATTAGGACCCTGTAAGGCTTTTGTTTTATGTTTTTAATTCATCCAATTAGAATGAAAGTTCCTATCAATGGAAAGAAAAAGACTTATTTAAAGGAAGAATTAAAAAAATAAAGAGTTTCTTATTTAGAAGGGGATTACATTTACCTCAGAAACTATTATACCTAGTTGGCATCCAGTAACATTTCTCTAAATGAGCAAATGAATGGAACAGGATTTGGAACTCAAGCATTTGATACCTAAATAGTTTGAGAATTGCCTTTAATAGAAAAACTGAGGCTCACTACTTGCAGTATTCTCATAAAATGAAATGTTAGCTAGGTTTCTTGAAGTACTGTTCACTTTACCAGAAACTGGGAGGGTCTGAAATGTTTCTTCACTTGTTTGCTAAATCAAGCGCTGAGCTTCTTCTGTCCCAGCATAGGCAGGTGGTCCTGCTGCTGCTCACAACAGCCTAGCAGAAGTCAACTCAGTGAAGCATCATGTGAATTTGGCCTCCCTTCGGTCCCTTTAGTAAAGATACTTTGTTATTGTGAATGACAGTTTTCCAAATAAATACTCAACAGATGAAATATTATCCGAGTGTGACTTTTCAAAACAAATTTGATCATGTCTCTTGTATTCAACTTTACATACCTATAAATCCCTTTAGGATAACATTTTTAACCTGACATACAAGGTATTTCATTATTTTCTAAACTAACTTTCCTATCATAATACATGACTTTCTCACAGCATGTTTTTGGCGTATGTTGTGTGCTACATTAAGTGTGCTATGCAGCTTTCTACCTCGCTGTGTGTTTGCAGCGCCTTCTGAACTGAAAGTTACCCCCACGTTTAGTCTCTCTTAACAGTCTTAGTAATTTTTTATACCTTAATTCAAGGGTTCCTTTCTCCGTGAAGCTTTCTGGATTCACCCAAGCAGACTTTGTCATATCACACCTGACACTATTTCTAATGTATCTTGGTTGCATAGGTGGATTTTGATTTAGTAAGGCTCTATGCTTAAGTGTTATATGACACAAAGTGTGTTCTTCCAAAGTCACCTACTTTTACCTTCTTGTATTACTTAATTTAGATTTCTGATGCACAAATTCATTTGCAATGCATTGTGAAACAATATTCTGCAGATTAAATGCTCCCAAGTCAGCCTTCTCCTTAAAAATGGTTGAAAATAGCTCATTTATATTGCATAATTTACGAAAAACATAATTTGTGAGTGGAGAGAGAACATGTTCATCTCTTGGGGATTGAATGTGCCTCTCAGAGGATATTTACTGTGGCTGAGCACAGCCTTTTGATTATTTGAGGTCTTCACTCTGCCAGTACTTGTGTATTGTAACAAGTTAGCAGTGAGTCCTCACTTAATGTTAAGTAATGTGGTTAGGTTCTGTAACTTTAAGGGAAATAATGTATAATGAAAATAGGTCTTCAAATAACATGGCTTTATTCAATATCTGCCAGAATTTTTTTCTCATCAAGGCTGTAATGAAAATGAAGTTGAATAAAATGTTATTTAAGGACCTGCTACCGTATTCTATTGATTGCCTATCTGTCTCCCCAGTCTAGCCCCTTTAGGTTAGAGACTGTCTTTCTATTATATATTTGGCAGCCAACGTGTTTTATTTATTGTTATAGTTTTTGTTTATGTTGGTTTACAAATAAAACCTATGGAGGTAAGAGTTGCTAAGTTTCTTGCCTAATGAGTAGCTGTGACGAAGGGTCCTTAAAGGCTGTACAGCTGGTGCTCAAATGTGAGTCCTTACACACATTCTCACTCAGCAGGTAAGAAACTGGTTCTTGAATATGCCTTCTAATAGTCAACCAGTGATTTGTGGCCACACTTGAGAAATACCACTTTAATGATATTTTGAAATGCTGCCAATAATAGCCATTGCATTTTGCACATGACTAACATACTTAATGAGGTGTGCTTTCCTAAAGGCAACTCTAGATTGCTAACGCATTGTTTGAAAGGTTGGACACTTTGAATGGAATCTCATAATAAATCTGACCAAATAACAACATTACTATTTACACTTCATTAATATGAAACGCTATTGTCACACAGTAGAAAGGACACAGGACTCACTTTGTGTATAGAAAACAGGTTAGAAAACAAGAGCAGGGGGAATTTTGAAAAAGCTTTTTATAGTATTAAAGAGCAATGCCTGAGGACATTTTCATACAAAACCTGCAGCAACTGTGTTTTTGATGACAGAAATAAGCAGTGTTGACTTTATTTTGTTATAAGGACATAAAGGTCCTTGTGAGCTATATTAGACATTTTTGTTCTTTCAGATACACTTTCACGCTTTTAGATTTTCTGTATACAAAATCATCTAAGACAGTCAGACATCCTCATTTTAATAAATGTACAGTGGAAGTAATATACCATGATCAAAATGTTATCTAATACCTAGTTCATAATCAAGATTCTAGTTTATCTCAGAAAGGCCTCAATATTATTCTTGATAAATTATTTGTTATTCTCTCCTTCCTCCTGTAAGCACAAACAGTAGTGAATTCTCTGTATTGACTCCGGAGTTAGGAGTTAGGAGTGGCTCAGCTGGACTTTCAACAAGGTACCAGCATTCAGCTGATAATTTGGGGTAGGGTAAAGGGGTAAAGTTTTCATCATCTTCAAGCCAGTCCACCAAGGAAGGAAATCAAGATTCATTCTCATAATAAATACTTATTGGGGGCCTACAAGGTGCCAGACACTATGCTGAGAAAGCAGAACCCTACTTAGTTCACACGTACATTCCACAAGCCCAAGTGTGGCGGCAGTCAGGAAAGGCTAGTGGAAGAGTAGACGGGGTCCTTGAACAGTTCCAAGTCTTTGTATCACCAAGAAACTTTCAAACAAGCTGATCACTATCTCCAGAGTTGCAAAGCTATACTTAACAGGAAGAATAAAAGACCTATACATATTTATTAAAGGTGACACAGAGTCCAGAGAAGATAGTAACTTCCTGTACAAAAACTTTTAAGAAATTTATCCACGAAAGTGTAGCTTTAAAATACGCTGTTCTTTCTCTGCTCTCCTTTTAGACCCAACTTTTAGAATAACTGCAGATGCAACTGATGGCCAAGGGTTTGTCCACCCCCAACCTTAAAATACATGTGTAAGTAGTGCTCACTCTAGTTATGTTTCCAAAGCAATACCTGGCCAAAGTTTACAAAATCGCATACTGGCACTTGTGGGCTCCACCTGTCCCTTATTTTGTATAAGCTGATTTAAAATGCCTCATACACTGTTTTGGCCAGGATTCCCACCACTCCTTATTAAAAACCTAGCCGACTGCTTACATCTGCATTAGTAACCTAGTCCCTGAAGTTAAGTTTTAAACCTAGGACTCTGATAGAGAAGGCATTTCCAGGTCACCTACCTACTTGGACACAAAGAAAACCCTTCACATTTAAACAAAAAATTAAGAAAAACATATAGATTTGTGATATTCTATTTAGTACTTTACATAAGCAGTTGAAGTCATATCTTCATGCAATTTCCATGGAAGAAGTTCAAATAATGTATCACACAAAGATGTCAAGTCCTAACCTCCAGAACCTATGAACATGTTGTTATATGGCAAGGGAGAATTCAGGTTACAGATAGAATAAAGGTTGCTAACTCCTTTTTTAAAGGAAAGGTATAGGAGGAATGAAGGTGAGCAGGCAGGCAGGGAGAGGAAGCAGCATTAATTTTTACTTAGTTCTACATTATATGAACTATATTGGTCATAGACCACACATATAACCACTAAGCCACCAAAGTGTGCATAATCTTTTAACACAGAAAGATTACCCAGGATTATTCATCGGGCCCAATATTATCACAAAGGTCCTTTACATGTGGAAGAAGTAGGCAGAAGTGTCAAAGTACCACAGCATGAACCTCAACTGGCTATTGGTGACATTCAAGATGGAAGTTGGTCTGGAGCCAAGCAAGGAGGGCAACCTGTGGGTTCTCCCCTGGAGCTTTCTAGGAAGAAGTTCAACCCTACTTAGAACAGGAATTCTGCCCAGCGTGATCCATTTTGAACTTCTAACTTCCTGATAATAAATTTGTGTTGTTTGCAGCAAATTGTTAAAAGCAGCAATTGAAAAGTACCCAATAATAAAAAAAAAAGTATTTACATTAATAGAATTCTATCCATTAAAATAAATTTTCAAAGAATGCATCCACATGGAAAAATAACAAAGCCAAGGTTTAAACTACATGTTGGATTATTCCATTCATTAAAAAAAAGAAAAAGCTATAGGGGAAGATACCCAAAATTAATTCTGAATGGTAGAATTAATATTCAAGATGATTTCTTCTATTTTCCAGTTTTCTACAGGAATCAGTAAACCATAAGGGAAAAAAGCTGGAAAAATTCTCAGTTCACTTGAAGTATATGGGTTTCTAACAAAATATAAAGCAGCATCTCAGGAATTACACATATTCTTAATTTTTAAGTATGTATGATAGATTTTGAAAAGATAAAGACTACACTAGAAGATAACTAGTATAATCTCTGGGTAGGATTCTAATAATTATTCCACAAAGGATATTACATTAATTTTACAATCAGTTAAAAAACAAAAGTACAAGGTACACTATCTAAAACTGAAAAATCATGAGGTCAATCACCAGAAGTTAAGTCATTAGTGTTTTCCCATTCTAAAGCCTTTTATACAATTTTTAATTCTGTAAAGCAGATAGTATTATTTTTCAATTATTAAAAAAGCTATTTAATTTTTTCTGTAAGAAAAATGGCCTTGGAGAAAACTGTCAATTGTGAATGCTGATCATATGTATTTATTACATCAAGTTTATGCTCACTCTAGAATTCTACTTACATATGTATAAAATGCAACTGGATTTACAGAAATAATCTACCTAAAGTGAAGGTATTTTTAAAAAAAAGCACATACAGTACAAACAAAAGTGAGTTTATTTACAAAAACTACATATCTACAAACTGTACAAATTCAGGTAATTTCTTCTGTTCCTATAACAGAAGCTAAAAGCCTTCGCTTTTAAATGAGGGTTTCTGTTATCGTGAGATATTATGTACATTCGGTGATCCCTGTTTTTAAAAATGCTTCCTAAATAATTCCAGGAAGACTATGCATGGGACATGTTCAAGTTTTACTTCCAGCATTACTATGCACAAGTCCAACACCATTGGACTATAGCAGGGTTAAGAAGGCTCTAAACAGAATAATCTTTATTCCAACTGTAAATTTTGATTATTCTCTAAATATTCATCTAGTTGTTTAGAACAAAAACCATGTTTTTTGGCTTTAGAAAGGAAGTTCACATTAATATTTAATGGGCTGCATAATTCCACTACAGTTAATATTACCTGGCTAGTTTTACAGGTTTGCTATTGTTTAAGAAGAACTGTACAGTATTCAATTCTGTATGCTGCTGTATGTTTTTTTAATCAGAGTCACTACTACTGCTCGAGGAGTCTGTTGACATAACCTCTACATCATCTTCATTTTCTTTATTATGCCCAGGAGGTTCCAACAAAAAGTCATTGCTGTGATTTGGTGGTAACATATTCATTGACATATCATTTGACTGCCATGGATACTGTGGAGCAAGGACATCTAGAGAAAAGAAAGATGCACATAATTAGACCATTTCTACTACTAATTAATTTCTTAATTTATTCTTATATTTATGCAAATAATTTGAAAAAAATTGGGGGGGGGGCTAAAATATCAAAATACATTTGGGCAAATTAAAATTTGAGAACAATAATGTTTTACATAGGCAATATGTTCCATGACATCAACTTTCAAGAGATCTTTGGGGACTCAACTCCAGCAGCAAAGGAAACAAAACCAAAAATAAATGGAACTACATACATCAAAGTAAAAAGATTCTTTCCAGCAAAAGGAATTATTACAAAATACAGATATTCAACCTACAATATGGGGAGGAAGATCTTTTGCACATCATACATCTAAAAGGCTTAACATCCAAGACATAAAGGACCCAAAACGCAACAAAAGAAAATAATCCAATAAAAAAATGGGCAAAAGAGTTGGATAGACACTTCTCTGAAGATATACAGATGGCCAATAGGAACACGAGAAGGTATTTCTCCTTTTCTGTCATTAGGGAAATGCAAATCGAAACAATGAAGTATCACCTTGTATGTGCAAGAACTGCAATTATACAAAAGTCTGGAAACATGTTGGTGAGGATGCAGAGAAAAGGCAACATTTTACACTGTTAGTGGGAATGTAAGTTGGTGTAATCTTTATGGAAAGCAGTATGGAGACTCCTCAAAAAAATCAGGAATGGAAATTTCAAATGCTCCTGTCATTCTTCTGAGTATTTACTCCAAGACACTAATTCAGAGATATATGCGCCCTGTGTTTACTGCAGCTATTATTTACAATAGCCAAGAATTGGAAACTACCTACGTGCCTATCTTCAGATGAACGGATAAAGAATAGAGCCCTTAAAAAGATGAAATCCTGACGTTTGCTACAAGGATGAAACTAGAGTAGACTATGCTAAGAGAAACAAGTCAGGGAAAGATAAATACTGGATGATCTCACTCATATGTGGAATACAAAGAAGCAAAGCAAAAGAACAGACAAAAAGCAACATTCAGACACAACAGAATTGAGGTTACCAGTGGGGAAGAGGTTGGCGGCAGGAGCAAAAGGTGGTGAGAGCCAATTGTCAGCGGTGGACTTTGGTAAAGTGTGTTGTCACTGAATAGTAAACCTGAACATATGGGTTTATATTATTCTGTAAATCAGTTACCTCAATAAAAATTAAATAAAAAAAAAAAAGAATGCTGTTTCAGTAACTAAAATCTATAGTGAGTTTTTAAAACACCATCCTTTCTTCTAAGTAATTATTCAAATAGTTGACATTTTTTTGCAAGATATTCACAATTACCAATCAAGTATTTATATATATATGTATATATATATATATATATATATATATATATGGTCACATCTATTATTCCATGTGTTAAAAATTGCTAATAATATATTATACTAATACTGTGAGTTTAAGCCATTTCTTAGAAGATAGAGGAACTAGGACTGTAGATGATTCTGATCAAAGAATCGTGTACCACATGTAAGAAATATAATAAAATATAATAAAAGTACAAAGTATCAGTCTATTTATGAAGAAAGGGAATATAGTACACAAATAGGTATAGTTCAAGACTAAAAGAAGACAGATTTTTAAAGAGTCAAAATAAATATAGTAGTAATTAAACAAGTGTGCCAGTTATCAAATGCTCCTTTGCCAGCGGCTGTAACATTGAGCTCTGTCAGTAGAGGACACTGGGGAATTCTACTGGGGAAACAGGCTTCTTTTCCTGGATTTTGTGTTCCCCTTATCTCTGCCATGTCTGGGTGGTATGCAGTTCATCAGTTTGCTTACCCCAAAGCAAGCTGTCCGTGCCATCCTGGATGGTGTTTTCCAATAAGTTACCACAAAGTGTGATTCCCAGAGTCTCCGAGAACCCAGTAACTTCCTGATTGCTAGATCTGGCCTGTGACACCTCATCTCATTTCTCTACCATCCAGTGGCTCCACACAATTACACCCTTTCTAATAATAAAGGCACCAAGATATAAGCATCAGCCTTGGGAAGGGGTTGGTCCCTTCCTGTGTCTTAGTCCTAGTTGTAGTAACGGTTCCTTGTATCAATTATATCTATATTTTAGAAAAAACTCATTCTATCTATTCTTTAATAGTCTTATTATTAGTTAATAATTTTTTAAATTTTCCTTGCTCACATTGCTGGTGTGGTTTCTATCTTCTGACAGAACCATGACTGGTATATGAGCAGCAGTACAATCACAATGAGAAAACTTCAATATCTAAGGAAAACAATGAAGAGTGGAGTTTCCAATTTTTCTCTAGACAACTAACAATAATAATTATAACACTAGGACAGCCTTACAATAAAATAGCAAAAAAATAAACAAACAAAAAAAGTAAGCTTCCAGCATTATCTAGACCATGTTTTTAACAATGAAAAATATAAGGGAAAAAATGAAATAGGTAAAATATTAAAAAGTGATTGCCTATGGTTCAGTAGCTAAAATACAGGCCATGTAAAAGCCCAAGGACCCAGTGCTGGGGGGGTGGGAGATAGTGATTGCTCAAAATATAATTTTTTCCATTTTTAAAATGCTTTTAAATATCTAAAGTATTTTACTAAGGCAAAAAATCATGTACAAAAAATTTTAAAAATGGGAGAACAAAATAAATACACAAACCTATATGTAAAACTTAAGGCTGAAGCAGAAAACATACAAAATGCTACTCTATTAAATTATTGAAAAGTTGCTAAAAAGCATTGTTCATCTGGTTTACAGGGTTTTTCAGGAGTGATCTATATTATTTAAATTGAGCATATATAGTTCTGATCGCTTTCACAGTATGCTTCATAATTTTCAAAAAGTTTTATTAGTTTATAATGAAAAAGGAGCGGTCCAATGCTGGAGGAAAATGGCTCATGAACAAATGAGAAAGTCAGTTTACACTGATTTCATATTGCTAATTCCACCAATTATACTAATTTCACCTTGAACAGTCTTTAAACAGGAAAAGTAAAGAGCAGGATAACTTGGCAGAGAACCCAGCTATTAAAAATTAGTTGGGTCTGGAACCTCAAACTTGTTCAACAGAAAAATATTCCCTCATTGCCATGTCTGAGAAACCGTGGTCTGCGGAAAGTATTCTTCAGGTTAACATTACCTGGCAATCTGCCTGCTGCAAGTGCATCCCCTGGTAAATGACCATTCACACCATTAGTAGAAGGATTGTTCATTTGACCCAAGAGTCCACTTCTCATCTCTAAATCAGTTGGATATGGTCTCCTTGGGTCTCCTACAATTAAAAAACAAAAACCCAAATCCTTCTTTTAATTCAATTGGATACAAAATACACATTAATATCTTCCTCCTATTGACTTTCCTTGGTTGACTTTGAAAAACTCGAATTACAATTTCAATTTGAGCATTTGAAGGTCATTTTTATCAACTTAATAAGAGTCTAACATATTAAAAAAAATACATGTATTTTTATTTCTTCTATGAATCTATACAGTATACTATTCTCATATGAAAAAATGAAAAATATTAGCAATATTTTAGCAAATATTCCAAATGACAATTTAGAAAATTTATAATGATCTTCAATTCTTCTTGCATTTTCTACTAAGAAAATAAAAATGATACATACTCTGAGGGAGATTAGCTACAATGCTTACTAAAAACATTATCTTAAATTAAAATCTTCATTTAATCAGAATTGTCTGATCTTGTCATTAAAAACTAATTCCTAGAACTTCCTAGTGAAATATCAAGAGCTAGTAATGTTCCTTTTTGATCATGAAACCCTACAGAATAGCAAGTCTAAGTTGATAAAAACTTGGGCAAATTTAGATTATTTTTGTAGTATTTCTTACCATCGCCACAGTCTCACCCCCAAAACTAGTTACACAGATTTTCAGTATGGTAAAATGGCACCATGAGGAATTAAAGAGTTTGAGATAACGCTTTCCCATTTCCGCGAAAGTCTGTTGCTTTACCTTATACATCTCCATCTTACTGTTTTATCCACTATCAATAAAGTTGCAGCTTATTTCTCTCTACTGTATCTAGTTACTCCAGCTCTTTACGGTCTGGTGTACTTGCTGCGGTACTTGCACTTCGCTTCATCTTATCACCTAAGAATTAGGAATGTTTACCAGGCTAACTCTTTATGGAACTCCTAATGGTTCTAAAAAGTTGGCTCTGGCAAGACTGGTTTTCAAGGTACAGAGATCTACAGGCTTTAGGATTATTACATATTATCTTGTACTTTAGAAAATTTATTATTTATTGCTTTAAAAAAAGAAACAGTCCGTAGTAGGAATGGCTTTGTACAAAGTTAAATCAATAAAACTCATGATCTATATTCTTATAAGACATTAAATATGTGAAAATATGCAGCAAATGTTTCTAAGGATAAATACACTGTATATTTAAATCTTTTTCCTGTATTTGTGTACAGTTACTTTCAAAACCACATACATAAAAAGTAAAAAGTATTTTTTTTTTTTTTACCAGGAACCCAGGTCAGTGGGGCACACACAGCATTACTTGCACTAATCCTATGTGCATATTTTATTATTTCTTCAGAGGAGATGGCACCTGAGAGGCAAGAGGAAATTTTAACATTTTAGTCCAGTAGACACATATATTTATAAATGCATACAACATAATTAAACATAGCTAATTTTTAATTATTTGAAAATAGGATAATGACCAGCTACCTTCCCTAATAATACCTGCATGTATATTATAAACTTAAATCAGGCATTTACAAACTAAACAATGTTCAGAAAACTCAACTGATATATAATTCAAGTATCAAATTTGGGAAACTAGCATGATAATGTTCAATAATCTCAATTTTCACTAATACTATTACTGTTCTGAAAGCCACAGCGAACACAGAACAGAATATTTACTCTCTCAGTGGCATCCAGGCTATTAAATCAGAGCAGCAGTTCAAACGTACCATTCAACTATCTGTAAAAGGCGACTCAAAGGCTAGGTTAAAACCTAGAAATGTTCACAATATATTCATTAAGTGAAAAAGAAGGTAAGTTACTAAGTAATATGTATAGCATGACCTGATTTTTGTTTTAGAATATATATACATGAATATATTTTTTATTATTTCTGAGATGTATATATGTATGTATGTATGCATCCATGTATGCAATATATCAATCTACATGGCACATACCGAACAAAAGTTACCCAAAGCCAGAAGAGAAAAGACTAGTCTGAGACTAAATGTAAATCATATGTTCTGACTTCATGATGTTCTAGTCCTACTCCAGCTGATGCATAAATGCTCTCTTCATTCCCTGTTCTTTTTCAAGTCCAATTCAAATCCTACTTGCTTCCAGCCCAGTTCTCTTCCCTTCTCCCTACAATTTTAGAAATCCATTGTCTTTACTATGCATTCAGGCACAGAGTCAGCTTGACTTACATCACTGCTTCTTATAACCTGAAAAAGCCTATGACAGCTCCCTAACAATACCAAGAACAGTGCGAGAACATAGCAGGCACTTTACAATGAAAATGTATTAGAACATTTACGACAGTAGATTACCAATAACATTCTCATCTACTTCTTTAAATCATAATAGGCTTTTCCTGAAAGTCATTCAGTGTTCTCACAGTACTAACCTTTTCTTGCCTTTTCTATCGATTTGAGTTTTTCTTTTGCTTGGTAAACAGCTGTTGCCTAATTTAAACAACATTAAAAAAAAAGAAAAATTGTTTATTATTAACTAACAGATTTAACTAATAGATTAACAAATAGATTTTGGCTTTACAAAATCATCTGTCCTGCAGGAACAATACGCACAATTTGGAAAACCCCATAATTTATCTGTATGTTGAAACACCCTGGGTATCATTTATATCAGTTATCTTTTATGAAAAAATATATACACATGAATCAGTCTTCATTTATATATATTATATCTTATATACATGAGAATTGGATTATTTACTATTTTTTTTCATAAACATGCAGAAGAGATCCAGATCAAAGCATCCTATGCTTATATCTAATTAAGGATAAAAAAAAGTTCACTTTAGTGACTGCCACCAAGGTACACTAAAAGGTAAAATGAAGTTAACCCAGTATATGTATCCTGAAGTATAACAGAAGTTAAGAGTATGAAATCAGAGAGATCTAGATTTAAATTCCATCACTAATTTTCACCTCCTTTGGCAAGGTAGTTATTCATTTAGAATCTTGGTTTCCTCCCTCGTAAAGTGGAATAGTAGCAGTGGCCTCATATACTTGTTATGAAGATTGAGACATAATACAAGTGCAAAGCTCAAGTCTGATGCATAAGCACTCAATAAATTCAACTGTTAGTATCTAAATTATGTAAGATTCAATCTGTTTGTTTTTTGTGTTCACTAGCTTTAACCCATTACATTTTTAGAAATCTAATCTAAGGAATATGATCCAAATTGCAGAAGGAATAAAAGCTTTTCCCAAAGACAATCATGAAAGCATTACATAAAACAGAAAAGTTGGGGAACTAAACAAAGAGGATATAATTATGTAACGAATGCTTATATTTTACTAGACAATACAAAGTCAGTATCCTGCTATTTACTACTATTAAATGAATACATCTGAGACTGAAGAGAAATAAACCAAACTGGATGGTAGTGGCAATCTTTGGTGGGATTTAGAGGCAATTTATTCCCTGTTCTTTCTACTGTTCTATATTTCCTAGTTATCTTTTGATAAGCAAGAATTACTTTCCCAATGGAGAACAGATTTCACTATATATTTTTCAGAAAGCATTTACTTGGAGCCATTTCATCAGTAGGAAATGTTAATTTACCCCAAATTGTTTAGGCTTCTATTTACTGGAGCCCATTTTGATATATTTTTAAAAAGAAGTCCATTAGTGTTAAGTATGTCAGCAAGTTAGTCCCTACGAGAATCAAACTCATAATAATCCCACCATGTAACAATTATATTAGCTAGTATATTTGACAAATATATGGGCAAATAGTAATAATTAAATTATCTTTTTGATATAGTAGCCAAGAAAGGTAAAACTATGGCCCTTGACATATATCCAAATCTCACATAGTTTAGGTTAAATGATAAATTAGTTTAAATTGCAATCAATTTATGAAATTGGTACATAATTTTACTGATTTCAAAAGATTTTTAAAACAGAAATAAAGGTTTACTGATCACTGAAACTTTCATCAGGATATAATAAAAGAATAATTTCTCACTTCTATAATTCAATCTTGGTAAATTTTAAAATACTGAATATTTAGTTACAAAGTAATGAAGACTATCTAAAAACAGTAAAAGGAGGAATGACAATTGTCTTTCATTTAACCACACTGACAAGTTGTCACTTTTAAGACTTACAAAGCCGAATTTTCTGCCACTTTAAAATACTTGCAATAGAATTTTATAAATTGCTTAAACAGTTCTTTTTCACTTTAAGAAACCCCCTATCAACTTACCAGTATTTGTTCTGCTTCCTTTAGTTGTTTTTGTAGTTGCTGAATATCACTATCTCTCTTCTCTACTTCCTTTTCTAAAACTTGCATTTCATGATGGATTTTCCCCTGATTAAGTGCCAACTTCATTAGTTCTTGAAATTCTCCATCTCTGTGAATTAACAACTCGAGTACCTGTAAGATAAAGCAGGTAACAGACTATTGAAAAGCTACATTCCTAAACAAAGAATCCATATGTAAGTTAGCGAGGCTATAAAATTTTAACACCTTCATAGATTATTCCTAATCCTTATTTAGACTAAAAATCATCCACTGGTGACTATTTTGGCTTCTAGATTAATATAAGGTGGTTCTACTTTCTTATATTCTTTTATGCAAAAGAAAATAAAATCAGGTCTTTAAGAGCTGGCAATATGCCAAAATCAGCACATTTATTTGCCATGGAAAACAAAAAATTCTTTTTAAAGGAAAGGTCTGAGTAGATAGGAATGAAGGTGAGTCAGCAGGCGGGCAGGGAGAGGAGGAAGCATCATTTTAATTTTATTTAGTTCATCTTGGTTGCTTCTTCTAGAGCCAGGTCTTCAATCAGGGACGTTGGGATATATGCAGATTGTGCTGTGGTAGACTAAACCACTAGGCCACCAGAGCATGCCAGGAAGATAAACATTTTAATTTATCCTTAAAAATGTAATGGAATTTCATTTAGTACTTGAGAACTTAAAGGAACTTTCATAGTTACATACTTGTGCTAATAAGAATTAGGAAAAACTGTAACTGTTACATTAAACCTGTGAGTTCATGTATAATATTGCTTAGAATGAAGATAGGCTAGAAATGTTATTTCAAAAAATAATAAATAGGTAGTATGAAGATACAGCAAAATTATCAAAGTAAAAAGCAGAAAATACAAAGTCTGGGTAAAAATCTCTAGTCCTTAACTTAACTTATCACTGTACTGAGACAGTTATCTGACCTCTTAACAGCCTGTTTTCTCATTAGGAAAAGAAATATAATATTAGTAACTTATTACTACATAAGTTCAATGTGAGGATTTATGATACAATGCATATAAAGTACACACAGGAAGAGCTCAATAAAGGCTAGTTATCATCTCCCTACAGATTTAAGATGCTAGTCTTACCTAAATACCCTTACTTTACTGTATTAAATAAGGAATAATATTTCAGAAAGGAAATGGCTATCAAAATTCAGAACCAATTAAAACTATTATAAATATAAATATGCCTCTTCAAGTTCCTTTTGGGTATGAAATTCCTCATGTTTACAGAAATTCTCTTGATTCAATTAAAGATTGTGCTGCATCCTCTTTCCATGTATTAAGTGTATTTACTTTAAAATATAAAAAGCTTTTTCTGTAAAAAGTATTCTATTTCATAACATCTTTATATTCTCAAATCACAAGATGAAAAGGCTGAGTTTCTTTATCTATAAAAGCTATATTTAAAAACTTATTAACCAAAGCGAGTAGTATATCAGTCCAATGACAACTTTCAAGGAGTTTAGTTTTAAAGGTGCTTCCTGGTGGCCTGGCGGTCTAGTACGCCTGGGAGCAGTCCCACATACATTCCAGGGTCCCAGGTTCAAGATCCAGGGTTGAAGGCAACAACCAATATGAGGAACTAAATAAAAATGAAGTGCTTCTTTCTCCTCTCTCTTCCTGCCTGTCAAGTTGCCTTCATTCCTGCCTGCACCATTCCTTGGGGAAAAAAAGTTTAGTTTGACTTATTTTGTACACTCTCAGAGTATAATAAAGATTCTTTAGATTTTTATCAAAGTAGAGAAAAATCATCAAAGTCAGAAGATGTAGGTTTTAGTTTCACTAGCTCAATCTCACTGGAGGTTAAACTGAAGACCATTAAGGCCCTTCCCAAGTCTAAAATTCAATACATATAAAAATTTAAATGAAACGTGGCCAGCAAATTTTCAGATGGAAATATCTCTTTAATATTCAACAGTTTCAGTGAAAATTATACAGGAATTCATTTACTAAGTATAAGACACAATTCACAGAATTGTTACTCCTTAAAATATAGTAATTTAAAAGGTTAGTGTTGATTATACAGATCTTCGTTGTGATCTGAATAATCTGTGCGCCTGGCTCATGCAAGCATTTAATAAGTGCCTAGGAAATAAAAGTCTAACACTGCACTTTGCTTTCTGTTCATTGTATATAAACATCTATTTAATGCCACAGGTTATTTATAAAGCATACGAGACTGGGATTCTTTTATTAACCTCTCCCTCTCCCTCTCTCTCTCCCCCCTCTCCCTCTCCTCTAAAAAGAAACTAAACCTAAATCTAGTATCTCAAAGATTAGCAGTTTTCAATTTGTAGTCTAATCTGGTTCCCCTTTCTGCTCTTAAGAGGATTAATCCTTGAAGAAAACAAGTTTTGGGTATTTCCATATTGAGTCTGTCAGATTTCTTTCCCTCAAAACAAATTATAAGACAAAACTAAGATAATGAGATAGAGGATGGGAGGTTTATTAGACTGCCTCCTCTTCTTACATCTTTTCAAATGTTAATCCTTCCTATTTTCTCTTTAAAGTTGTTTTAATTGTGGTAAAGAACACAAAATTTACCCTCTTAAAATTTTTTTCAATTAGAAAAACACGTTCAGTACAGAAAGTTAGAAATCACAGAAAAGTATATAGAAAATAAACACTATCTACAAACTCAACACCCACAAAGTAATTAACTTCTAATAACAACTGCATACATTTATTTCCATCCATTTTCCAGCTGCATAAGGAGAACCAAGCCTACAGTAAAGGGCTAGCTTGTAACATTAACTTTTTTATTCCAAATAGCTTCAACCTCCATTATGGAAAAGTTTTTAGTTAATTCAAAAGATAAAAATGAATGTATCATTGTAACTAGAACTAATGAAAGAAAACAGTAAAATACTGCTAAGCCTCTAGACAACTATTTTAAGCACAAAGTTATCTAACATAAATGATACAAAGAAAATACCAATTTTAAAGTGTTAATTAGGCACATCCTAGTGGCCTAGCAGTTTAGTCCACCAGGTGCAGTCCACAAACATCCCAAGGTCCCTAGTTCAAAAGGCCCCAGGACCCAGGGAAACAACCTAGATGAACTACATAAAACAAATCAAATACTTCTTCCTTCTCTTTCTAATTGCCTGCACCTTTCCTTTAAAAAAAAAATTTTTAATTAAGAACGTAAAAAGATAAAATCTTCCTGCTTTCACACAAAAGAATTATAAATAATAACTTACAGAAATTATGTACGTTTATTTTTTTTAATTCAAAATGAAGTCACATACTTGGTTTTCTTCTCCAGGCTGTAACAGCTTTTGGTTTCTTGAAATTGCCAGCATTTCTATAAGTTCTCTAAAAGAAAAGGAAAAAACTTTGTTTATAGAATAGATACCACAGGGATTTTCTTAACTAATCTCTAGCTAACTGATTTGCTTTATTCATGTTAGTATCCACAGTAATTGAGCACTATGGCTCTGCCCTACAGTTCACGATGACTTAACTTCCGCTCTCACCAGAGGTACTGTCATAAAAATTCCGTGTGCCCTATTTGTTATTAGGCAATATTTGAATCTACTACAGTCTAAACAATGGATTAAACACATAAACTACTTAACTTCTGGTGTCTGTGTTTTCTGAATTTTTATCACATCATTTAATATTGTGCTGATCTTGTAATCTGGTCAATAATGCCATGGCAAAGACTAAACTTATAGCAAAGAAAATGTTGATTAGTAGAGCAGATTCTACATATTATAAGATTTATTCTTAAGCTGTTGAAGGATGCTGACTACAGGAAAGGTGACATCTGACTTAGATTCTGAAGGATGAATAAATGATCACATTGGAGATGGAATGGGAAAGGCACTGAAAATGATAAAATATGGTTAGCTTTAGATTGGGGCGCATTCACCTAGGATGAAAGGTCGAGAGTGGAGGATTGTGGCTGAAAATGATACCTCTGGATGGATTAAAAGAAGATGGGGCATCACCCTTTCACACTGAAATAAGAAAATTGGCCTTTATCTCCTTGCACAATAGGAACTTAGTGAATATTTTTAAGCAGAAAAGTGATAGGAGATACTTTTTAAGAGATAGCTCTGCTCCTGGGCAATATAGAAGGATAATATGCAGAAGGAGTATAAGTAAAACTGTTAGGACACTGCAATAAAAAAATATTCTTGACAGTGGGGATGGGAAAAAGAGGTCAAATCTAAGAAATATTTTAGGAGCAAGAATCAGTACAATTTTTAACATCCAAGAGGTGGTGAAAGCGTTAAGGAGACTTGGTAGACTACCATGAAAGATGACAAAACAAGGAGAATGTCATTCACTTTCATCTTCTATCTAACATTACACACACGCAGGCCGCACTACAGACACCTCACACTTGTAATTCCACCAACAAAATCCTGCTTGCTCTTGTTTCCTGGCTTGTTTTGCACATGCTCTTCCACCTAGAGTCGCCTAGTGGGTCTGGAGAATTCATTCTTACCATTCAGTCCTTTCTCCAGGAAGCCAGCCCTTGACTACAAACTGGACCGGGGTCTAGTCTCGGCGTCCAAGTGCCCGCAGCGCACGCCGGATAAAATCAGGCTCCACATCACAGCCACGGTTCACAAGTCTGTCTGTCTAACGACACTGGGCTGGATGGAGTCTCCACATCAGCATCCAGTCTCCCCCTCACTACAGTGTCCCAGTGCTAGGCACCCAGGGGCCGTTCCTTCAGTGTTTTGTGTCGGTGGACGAAGCCGCTCCGGATGAATGTCTTGGGGGTTCCAGGGTCACTATCAATATTTAAATGTCCTCTAAGGGTAAAAGACATCACCTTGGAGCCCCGGAGTGTTGCGGACGTCAGGTCCACGCCACTCACGCACTGTCCTAAGGGTTGCTCACCGGAGTCTCTGGAGCACGGCCCTCCCTGCCGAGCGAAGTTAGCAGAATCAAAGCAGAGCTGGCCAGTCCGGAGTCAGTCCTCCCGCCCAGTCCCAGGCAGGTCGGGCATTACCTCGACAAGACCTCCAGATCTTCCAACGCAGACAGCAGCCGCTCTCGCGTGCTATTACCGCCCGCAGTTCCCGAGCCGCCTCCCGGCCGCTCCTTCTCCTTCTCGCCGCTCGAAGACGCCGCCATGTTCACCACCGGCCAGCAGGCGGAGAGTGCGCAACTGCGCGCCGGCGCGAAGAGGGGCGGGCTCGGGAAGCGGAAGGAAGGGTCTCCAAGGCGGGGAGGTGGGAAAGAGACCCGGCCAGAGCTCCCCCTGCGCTCCTGGAGGTGCACTGCGGCCGCCGGCGCCATCTGCTGGTTCAGCGAGGACTTCTCAAGTGGAACGTTTACGGAACAAGGGAGCACAGCACGGTGTTTCTGCACCTCGGCTTTTCAAGCAGAAATGGGAGGTTTCTGTTAAAGTGTGAATCACTTGAGGAAATTATATAATAGCCTCATTTTTGTGTTAATGTTTCCTTTGAATGGGCCGAATCTCCTCAGCATTAACTTCTCTGTTGTCCACATTCCACACCACCATTCCAACCCTTCTGTTTGACCTCTCCTATAAGCTCTAAACAAGCACTTTACGACAGGAATCATAATTCATCCTTCCCTTTCCTTCAGCTTTTCTTTATTGTGGTATAATACACATAACATTTACTCTCTCAACCATTTTCAAGTGTACAGTTCATAGGCATAAAAGCACTCAGGTTGAAGTGCTAGCATCACCGGTCTCCATTTTCAGAATTCTCTCATCCGAAAACACTGAAATGAGGTACCCACTGAACAACAGCTCTCCGGTCCTTCCTTCTCCAAGTCCCTGGCAACCACCATTTTATTTTCTGTCTCTATGATTTTGAATACCCTAGGTACCATATACAAATGGAATCCTATGTTATTTGTCCTTTTATGACTGGCTCATTTCACTTAGCATGATGTTTCAAGGTTCATCCATGTTTTAGCATGTGTACGAATTTCCTTCCTTTTTAAGATGGATTAACATTCCACTGTATGTGTATGCCACATTTTGCTTACCAATTGTTTAGGATGTGTTTCATAGAGGAAATGTGTCATGGGCTAAAATACATGCCCTCAAAATTCATATATTTAATATACAGACAGTCCCGACTATTTGATTTAGGATTTTTCAGCTTTATGATGGTGTAAAAGTCATATGCCTTCAGTAGAAATTTCAGATTTTGTTTTTGATCTATTTCCAGGCTATCGATATTCAGCATGATACACTCATGATGCAGTGACAGAGAGCCTCTGTTAAGTCCCAACTGAAAGTCAAGAGAATAAGTGTTCTGAGTATGTTTAAGGTAGGATAGAATAAGTGATGATGTTTGGTAGGTTAGGTGTATTAAATATATTTTCAACTTACAATATTTTATATTTGATGGGTTTATCAGAACATAACCCCTTCATAAATTGAGGAAATTCTGCAATGTTATTTGTTAATTGTATCTCAATGATAAAATATTCACAGGGAGAAGGTGGCTATCTGTAGGCCAAGGAGACAAGTTTCAGAAGAAACCAATACAATACCTTAATCTTGGACTTCCAACCTCCAGAACTGTGAGAAAAAGGAACATTTTTGTTATGGCAGCCCAAGAAAACTAACAGAGTCCAGTGTTAAGGCCATCATGCTGGCTCTTCTCCTGCCCCTGATGGTCACATGCTAAGCTCTTACTTCCTGCACAAACCTCCCCTTTTCCAGGAGGCATACCCTGGCCCCTTAGTACAATCTGGTCTCACATTCCATCACTTCTTCCCTCCTCTACCTTATTTCACAGTGCTGATGGTCTTCTTACACTCTATATAATTTAATTGATGCTAATTGGTTCTTCCATTTGAATATAAACTTTAGGGGGGAAGAATCTCTTGTCTCCTTTGCTCACTGATATAACAACCCCAGTGCTATAACACTATCTGACACAGGGTGAGCACCAGTGACTTTTATTAGGTTTGTTATTGACTGAGGTGCTGGCATGATTAAAAGTACTGAAAGCAAATAATAGTTATCTGTAGGTTTTGCCTTTAAACCTATAGGTTTCTATTCATATTCTCCCTGTAGACTCTTGAAAACAGCTCAGATATTTATAATATCTTTAACTAAAAATGTAATAGCCTACAGTCCAGTGGTGGGCATTGTCCTGGGTACCTTGCAACACAAAGAAACACGAGTTCATCAAAATCTCTTCCATTCTGATACTCTTTACCCCAACCAGTTCCTAAAGTAATTTTGAAGGTTTATGTTCAAGGTCAGATCCACCAGGAATGGGGTGGAGTCAGCCTCAGGCATTTCTCTCCCAGTATCAGAAAGTTAGAAAAGGTAAAGAAGTCCAAGACACTCATTAACTCAGATCCAAGAAGCAAAAAAACCTGGAGACACTACCTGAAAGCACAGGCCTCAGAGCCCCTAATCCCACTCAATTCAGGATCAAGCTCACACACCAAGAATCATCATTTATGATTTCTGACTCACCTCTCAAATAACTTCTGGTGGATTCCCCCCAATTCTCTTGTTTTTAGGGCATAAATTACAAAGTCTCAAAGCATGCCACTTTTAACTTCTTTAAATAAGCCAAGTTACCTATGGAAGCTGCAAACATAATGGCTATACATTACAAGAAGCTTCAGAGTCTGAATAAGGCCCCCTACTTCCTCCACCCTCCTATCCTACTTACACTATGAAGCCTTTATTAGAAGAAATCTATCCTCCTCATTCCAAAAACACATCACACACAAAAGAAACCTCCCACTTTCCAAAACAGCTCATTGCAATGTAAAGTCATTAGTCCTGTGGGAAGTATGGCATTTGTCTTTAACTCCCTACATTCTTGTGCCTTGAGAATAAAAGACAGTTTTAGCATCTCCTCCTCTTTAAGTATTTGTGGTATGGTTTCAATGAAAAGGTTTTCTAGAATTAACCAGACTTTTTTAAATAAAATCTTGTCTCCCTGAAATTCTCCAGTCATCACTGAAAACATGCCACTGTTCAACAATTTAAAAGAAAGATGGGTATCTTTTTTGACCTCAGTTGATAGTTTTATTTATTTAGATAGTTCACTTATAAATAAATATTTATTAAGATCTGTTTATATGTCAAGGACCACACTACAGTCTGGGACTACAGAGGTGAACAATATATTGGTAATCAAGGAAGTCTTCTTGGTTAAGGTAAAAGCAGAAACTCCTACAAGGAGTGTTGGAGATAGGGTAGGAAGACTGAAAGGGATAAGAGAAACATAAGAAAGAAAACAGTTAAAATGTCTCACTAACTTCTTGATTCAAATGTGTAGTAAATGGTGGACCTCCATAAAGATATGTCCATATTCCAGAATTAGTGAACTTGACCTTATTGGAGAGTCTTTAGAGAATTAATGAAGTTAAGAATATTGAGATGAAATAATACTGGATTATCCAAATAGGCCTTATACTTAATAAGTGTCCTTATGTGAGATGCACAGAGACATATGTTAGGCTGGCCCAGAAGGACAAAATGGCGGCCCAGAAGGACAAAATGGCGGCCATACCCGGGAAAAAGGAAGCTGACGAAACCACACCTGGAATCACAGGACCAATCCCCAATCGCCACGTATGAAGCCAGCAAAATTCTTTTGCATAAAGATCGTGCTTCCCTTTGTTGGGGCGCGACTTGCCCGGCCCTCGTTCTGCGGACCGGAGAACCTCGCCCAGGTGCGCAAACCCCAATAAAGCCCTGGCTATTCGACTTTTTGTCTAATTGACTTTCTTTCCTCGCGGAGCTCAGAAAAAACCTTTCAACATAGAGGTCAAGATTAGAGTGATGCAGACACAAGCTGAAGAATGTCAGGCATGTCACCAGGAACTGGGAGAGGCAGATAGGAAACTTCCCTAGGACCTTCGAGGAAACACAGGTCTGCTAATGATTTTGGACATATGGTCTCTGAATAGTGAATGAATTTATATTGTTTTTAGCTACTCAGCTTATGCCAATTTATTATAGCAGTCTTAGGAAACTAATACAAAATGGAAGAAGCCCAGTTTGAATGAGTAGAATTTCTAAATTAGTCTAAGGAAATACAGGTTCATTTCTTCTTATATATAAAACAAATTGCTGTTTCTTGAATACCTGAAACTTAATAAACTGGATGCATTTATATTAGCAGGATCAATTTATATACTGTGAGCTAAAACAACTGAAAACAAAAGAGACACATGAATTAAAGCCCGGGTTATAGGATATTAATTGAAAAAGATCTCAGAAGTTATCTGTTCTAGATTGACCCCAACCTATGATTAAACCCTGTCTGGTAAAGGGAAGTTGGCTACTTCAATGTCAGTTAATTACATATATATTTCTCAAATGTACATTAGGATAATTTTCATACATTGGACCTCAAATCAGTCTTCAGAGGTCATAAGCAAAATATTTAATTTGTCTTTCACAGAACAGACTACCAAGTTTCCCTTTGGATTGTAATTTGTTCATCTTTTCCCTTATTACAAAAGGTAATTACTGAAAAATGAAAAAAGAAAGGAAAAATAACCAAAATATTCACCTAAAATATAAAGAAAATTAAAATTACCTGTCATCTCAACATTAAAAGACATGCACTATTAACATTTTGTTATGTTTATAACCCAGATTTTTAGCTTATATACTAACTACCCCTAATTCCTTCAGGAGCACCTCATTTAAAAAGGACTCCATAGCTTCCATCACCCTGACCCTCATCTCTTTCACACATTCTAGTTGGTATTTCATAAAATGTGTCAACTCAAAGTAATGATGATGTTCCAAATACAGTTTTCTAGGATTGAATAAAGGGGAATTTTCTTATACTTTCAAGGATCACTGTAATAAATCTAAAGGATTAGAGCCTTTGTAATATAATGCACATCAGTTTAAGTTCTGATTCCATTGACTTATGATCCCTGTGTTTCAGGTTCTTCATCTACGAAACGGGTAATCATGCTCCTTTGAAAGTTTGTTGGAAGGTATAAAGGAGGGTATATAAAGTGCTTGCTATATGATATGTGAAAATATTACAATAAATTATAATAGCTAATGTATATTAAGTCAGTTACTATTTAAGATCTATAGATACAATTATGATTCCTGTTTAAAAACAAGGACACTATGGCTAGGAAGGTTAATCTTGGGAAGTGGCAGTGCCCCAGCAGCCTGAATTCAGTCTGTGTTCTTTACCACTTTACCATGTTGAATGGCAATTCTCCCAATGCATCCTAATGTTACAGTAACTCTTTTGGAAATCATGTCATTTTGCTAATTAATTTTAGGTTGGCAATTTACTTAAAATATTCTTAACAGAAAGCAACCAGAATGTCTTTCAGTAGGTTGGATAAGCAATAGAATAAACAAATTTTAGTATGTTCATATAATGAAACACTATCAATAGAGTTATCAAACCAATGGACACTGAAGAATCTTGAATGACTGTTGCTAAGTGAAAGAAGTCACTCTGAAAAGGCTACATACTTTTTGATTCCATTTAAATTACATTGTGAAACTGGCAAAAAAACAAAACAAAACAATAACTACAGAAACAGTAAACAGATCAGTTCAGGGGTTGCCAGCGGCTCAGGAGGTGGGAAGAGTTGAACAGCAGAAGCACAGGGGATGTTTTAGAGTAATGAAACTGTTCTGTATGATATTGTAATGATGAGTACATGACACAATGCTTTATAAAAACCCATAGAACTTTATAGCACAAAGAGTAAAGCTTAATGTATGCAAATTAAAAACAATCCTTCAGGAGGTTTGGAGATAACAATATGGAATGTAGAGTGACAAAGAATCTCTGTTATAAATGTATGAATCTACCTCACTGAAGGGGGTGAGTATAAAAGTTATTGATCTAAGTAATTTCATTTCTAAGGCTAAAGGCAAAATAAAGTGATAATAAACACTGTACTGTAATTGATGATAAAGCTATTTCTCAAGGGAGTACAGGATAACAATTCTGAAACCCCTTTACACATATATCGGAATTGAATAGTTAAGTCAATAGATGTCAGAGGTAGGAGTCAGGTTTCTCGCTGTCAGAGTAGAAGTTTACAGACAAACAAGGTAAAGAGGCTAGAATGACCCATGTGGTAATGGATTAAATTGGACAAAATAGTATAAACCCATGTTTACATAATAGAGATACAGATACAAATGTTTATGTGTGTATACATGGTTAGTCCACACACATATTTCCTTGATCTATCAGTTGGGAAGCTCTAGAAAAGATGCCCCCTGCTCCCTGCTAGCAACAAGCATATGTAGGGTATGGATTCTGGATTTTGGTTTCTATTATCATTCTTCATTAAAAGGAACTAGGACTTCATTAAAAGGAACTAGGACTTCTCAGAAAAGTAGTTGATTCTAGTACTAGAAAGGAAATATACAAGATAAATCCAGAGCATTTTGTAGTCCCAGAAAGTTACGAAGTGAAAAAAAAAAAGAGAAATATACAAAGATGGTATCAAAGGGTCATAGGAGTCAACTACAAGAGTTCTCAATTGCAAAAGCTGGAGGAATTTGAATAAAACAAAATAACATGTTATTGAATTACAACCTAAAATGTGAAATAAATATCCACAAGTTTATACTGTTGTGAATAAATGATTAGGTAAAAAATAAGTTGGGGAAAATAGACAAAATCGCTCATGTAGACTTTTAAGTAATATCAGTAGGTACTTGACTTCAGGGAGATGATGGGCAACTTCCCATTCCTAAAGTGTAAGCTGATCATAGTAACTTCCTTCCAAAGAGTACAGTATGGAAAGGGGTGAGGGTCTAAACTTACAATGGAGAATATGATGACTACTACCTTAGACAGAATAATTAGGGTCAACACCAACAGTGGTAAGTCATATTAATAGTCAGTATCTCTGATATCAAGTGAGAATACCTCTTTATCTCTTCTTCAAAATCCATCATCTCATTAGACAATCCTAACTGAGAGACATTCTACAAAACAGTCCCTCTAAAATGGCAGTCAAGAGGAACCTAAGTAGACATGATGGCCAAATGTAAATGTATCCTGATAGATTCTGGAACAGAAAAAGTTTTAGATAAAAACTAAGAAAACTGAATAAATATGGACTTCAGTTAATAATCATAATGTATCAATATTGACTCATTAATTGTGAAAATGAACCATACTAATATAATTTATTAATCATAGAGGAAAGTGGAATGGAATGTATAAAAATTCTTTTTACAATATTTAAATTTTTTCTGTAAATCTAAAACTATTCAAAAATAAACATTTAAAAAATTCTTAATATTTTTCAAATAAATTATCATTAAACTATGTTTAAGGGTTCAACAATGTTTACAATGTTGTAAATATTAGATTTAATTTACTCAGGGCAGTACAAAGTAGAATATTATGATTATAATTCCCTTCCTACATATAATTCCCTTCTTATAATCTTTTAAAATAATTCTCCATTTGTTTTTCCAAAAGTTCTATCTTATCAGGTAGATTTTTGTAACCCCTTTTCCTGAAAACCTTGCTTCCCATAGTCCTCCTGGAACCACTGAAGGTCATTTTGTGAGAGGCTAATTTAATGTGACCCAGGCATAGGATCTACTGGTAGTCTAACGTGATTTATGGATGGAATTTAAGGAAGATGGAGGATGAATGGATTATATACACTCTAAATGTTGTTTCTTGCTTTTCTCCGATAGTGGTTGTTCAGTGACGTCGATACAGTTCTCTTTAAAGCAAAGTTATACGACACTGTCACTTGGCCCCACTCAATGCCTTCAAGAATGTTCAGGGATGCAGCAGCCATCAATCAATAAATCAGTGTTTTCTAGGTTCAGTCACTTAACTAAATAAAAACCAATCTACCTAATTATGCCATTACCCAGACGACAATTTTTCATCTGATGCATAAGGAATCTATGATAGACTTTGCCAAATTCATGAACTTCAGGTACAAATAATTTTTCTTCTTCCATGAATATCCTGAAACAACAACAACAAAAGATTTGAGGACAAAAGAAATTTTTTTCTGCAGAGTATAACACATTTTTGTACAAAATATTTAAAAATTCGTCTTCATGAATGTCATCTATGTCTTTTTAAATTTCATATAACCAGTACGTACCACAGAGTAAATGTTTAGTATTTTGATTGAATTTGGTTGACCTAGGATGGCCTCATCTTAATGTGAAGGTCAGTTTTACATTCATGTTAACTTCCGTTCTCACCCAGATCAAAATATTTGTTTTGGCTCTATTGAGGGAGGTTTCCAGAAAATGTCTCCTTTTTGGTTGTAAGACAGTTCACTTCCTGCCTCTAACTCTGTGGAAGACAATTCAGGAAAGATTAACTATAATCTCCACACTGCTGGTTTGTTTTTCATTTCCTTACATTTGAAAAATTGCTCATTTTTGTACGTCAGCTTCTCACAAAATAGGTAGATGCTTGATAAACATTTACTGATTAGATTTGATTTTCACAAAATGTACAAATTTAACAATCTATAGTTCAGTTTGCAAAATTGGCCTCAGATTGCCTTAACCTTGTCACTGAATGCTTACCACAATCCATAAAGTACTGCCTGACCTTGTGTGCAAATGAGTCACTGTACCCCCAAACCCGAAGGCATAGAGATAAACATCCAAGTGCCAGGAAATGAAGAATTGAATTCACCTCAAAACCACCAAATTCCCAGCTCATTTAGCCTTCTTGCTATAGCTGCATCATCTTTTCCCATTTTTCCATTTACTTTCAACAACATCCAAACCCAGGTTATCTGACTGCAACCTTGCCCAGAAATTTTTGTATTTTTTTTTTTAACCATTAAAAGCATAAAGTTGAGTTAACTGCTACATATTTGAGGAAAAGCAACAAGGTTAAAGGAGGTTTCTTGGCACTGATCAGGGCAGAACAGTGACTTCTCTGTCTTCAGAATCTGTGGGGCTTGGCTCTTGCCTCTTCTTGGATAACTCGTAGCTTTTGGAGATGCTGGGCTTCGGCCAGGTCTGCTCCTCCCTCTCCCAGCACCCCACCCCACCACACACACACACACA